>CACKRE030000526.1:196393-209800 GCA_902602495.3 Ectocarpus sp. CCAP 1310/34 | reverse complement strand
AATAATGGACGACATGGACGACGTAGCCGCGTTCTGGCAGCACCATGCTGAGGGTTTCTGTCCACAGGGCAACCCGCTCAACGTCTGGGAAGAATTACTGCTCAAAGCAGCACAAACGCCTGAGCGTTTCCGCCAAGCTTTGCAAGCGGCCGCAGTCGCTGTTGGTGCCCGGTACTGCAACCACGATACTCCACCGGGTCCGCTCCCTGATATCAGCAAACTGCCGGAGAGGCAGGCCACCGCACAGCAATACGCTAGATTATGCGGAAAGTACCACGCGGAACACATCGCCAACATCGACGTCACCATGGTGGAAGAGAGGGCAGCAGGAGCTGAGATCACAACGAAAAGAATGATGAATCAGGTGCGTGTGTGTATTGGACTGCTGTGTTGTGGGGTATGCACTGCTGTGTATGTGTGCCAGGAAATGTGTACGACGCCAGAGTGGTGGTGGGAGTGCCACACGAACGACATCTATCTGTCTGTGGCCTGCTGACACTTTAGGCCGGAAAGAGAGGCACGTTGTGTTGTTGTGTTGGATACATATACGACCTGCAGCTGTTGACACAACTTCGACACTGCGAGAGAATCGCCTTTGACGTTGTTGGTGTCCTGCTGCTGTCAGCAGGCAAAGAAGCTTGTGATGAAAGCTTATTTGTGCGGGAAGTACGCCGACGGGCGTGTTCGCGGATCAGTTCCATGTGTATACATAGTTCTGGCGGGGGGGTTGTTATCGTCTGGGTCGACATGTTCACAACCTGTCATCAAACGCGCTACAGCAGTAGCAATATTGCTGGTGAATTGTTCCACTAAATTGTAGTCGGACCACATCAAACACCTCGCGGCGTGACCTGATCTTCCGAGGGGCAAATTCTCGTTGTCGAGAACCTATGTGGACAGGCATAAACAGCACCACCTACCATGTTGTCGCGTTCACACCGATGCCCTTGAAGCGTGCAGGCCTGCTACGACGCCGGGATGGCGCTCAACGCACGAGGCCGTGGGGTTCAGCTGAGGAGCCAGGAGTGCTCCACCCAGGCCTGCCGCGCGGTCTGGCCTGACGACCAGCCGTTGCCCGCGGCTGTACTTGCCGCTCTTTCGATGTAGTGTGTGACGCACGTGCCATCGGCTACGCACGCGGGGCAAGGTAGCTATGTTGTCTGTTTTGATGAAGCCGAGACCGGCGGGGGAATGTGCTGGCTCGATATCCCAATGGGCGAACGGGCTAGGGTAGTTGCAGCATATTCGACATCAACCGAATATCAGCCAGGTCTCAAACATAAACGGCGCACGTGTGTGTTTACGGGGCGGGCGTTGGTGTGTCCCTGTGTATGCTGGAAAGACTGGTTGTTCACGTGCTGCTGCTAATGGCGAAGGGTTGGGTCAACATTCCGTAACACCTTCGTTGTGCAAAAAAAATAGGAACACGAGTTCGTCACGGTTTGTTGTCGGTCGCGCGGAGAAGGGCGGACTTGCATTTCGGGTGTCACAAATGAATAAACATTAAAAAAAAAAAAGTTTGGCAAGAAAGATTTTCGGAAACGTGGTTCCATGTGTCTCGGTTCTTTTGCGAGAGTTTCTTTCGTCTGTCCTTCAGGAATATCTTGGAGGTTCACGGGGATTCCGACAGGTGCACGAGAACATGTGCGTTCAATTCGTTTGGCATTCGAATTGAGCTCGATTATCCCACCTCACATCAACACAAGGGAAACGGGCACGAATATTCTGTCCTGGTATTTGTATGCAGAGCTACTCACCACGCTCACCCTCGTCACAGCCCGAACGTGACACCCCTCAAATTTTCAAACAAACCGAGAAGCGGGGGGGGGGGGTTGCAGGCTACTTATCGACATTTTCCTGCCAAACACGAACGAACGCCGAGCAGTGTGCCTGGCACAACCCGGGCTACCCTGGCACAACCATCACACAACGGCCCCCAAGAACAAAACGCAACACAAGTGCGAATCACAGGTGCGCCTCAACCAGCAGTCTCAACTGAACCCCTCTGCCATTCGAACCCTTTTCTGTTGCGGCCCTTAGAGACACCATCCTAGTAAGCCTTCGCCGCCTGCTCGTGAGACTCCGGGCTCTTCCAGCATGTTTCGCATATCAAAACCCCAGACTTATCCCCCCGTGTGCAAAATTGCTTGCACGAGCACCCTTTCGTCGACCTCGTCTCGCAAGTAGGGTTCAAGCACAGGCGTCCACAAGAGGGTGACGGTACCCCACACGGGGTCGGCCGGCTTGTTGTCCGAGGCCGGACGCCTCCCACCCTTGTTGGGCCTCGCGACGTTACACTTCGCCATAAGGAGCGTTGCCATCTGTTCACCCCACACAGCCTGCTCTACCTTCGACAGTGTCGCCAACTCCGTCGACGCAAGCTGCAACTCTTCCAACTCAACCCCTCGTGCAATGAGCTTCTTGGCCTTTACCTCTCTGATCAAAAGTTCTACCCACTTGCGAAAAATCAAAACGCGTTGGTCAGCGCCTGCTCCGACATCACGTCATACACACGGCGCCAGAAGTTCATGTAGGACTTGTGGTCGTGCGTGTGAGACCCGGTCTGTTGGTCGGCCAAATCCACCCCCAACATCTTCAGAACGTAATCCATACGCATCCAAGGCTGCTGCAAATCCAGAGGTTCCCCGTTGCGGCCCTTCGCTCTCAGTCTGCACAACAGAAGACGCGCAGGGTAAAGTTGCGAGGGGGCTGCGTGTGAAAAGAGGGACGAACAGGCTTAGGCTGGCGAGCAAAAGGGGTACATGGATGTGGGGCACAGGCTTGAGCACAAGGACAACCACCGTCAAGAGGTAGCACGACACTGTATCCGACTCCGGGTGCGAATGCACTGAGCCTCTCAAACGCACCCCGTTCCCCCCTTCCCCCCGCCCCCCGCGGATGCACTCACTCGTGCTCGTGCGTCCAGGCAAGACCAGCGTAGACAACATGCTAACCAGAAAAAAGTCAAGAAGAACACTAGTCAGACTCACGATAGAGGCAAATGCTTGAAGTGGTCGATTCCACCTGCCTCCTCCTTTCCCTTGGCCGGTTGCGCGACGTGGATGGTGCTGATGAGGAAGATATCCTTGGAGTCAGCCCACTGCACGCACGCCACTTGCCCCGAACGGCAGAAGTTCATGTCGCCGCGGTTAGGAATGGTACGCCCGAGGCTCTCGAGGTACGCATCAGCGCCGGCAGTCCGATCGGCGCGGCAGGTACTTACAGCGAAGATGTCGTGGGAGGCGAGGCACTCGAACAGAGTGGGGGAGGTGAAGTAGTTGTCCATGGCGATGAATACCCCCGAGCCATCGATCTTCTGCCTCAACACGCCGCACTCCCCCAACAGAACGCGAAGCACGTGGCGGGTAGTCCGGCCGAGCGGGCAGTCCATGTAAGGCCGAAGCTTGGGGTCACCTTTCATGCCGCCATCCACGCTGCTGGTTAAGCAGTAGCCCGTGATATCGCACGCCGCTAGTAGCTTCATGCCTGGCACACATCAAGAAAAAAACGGACGAACGTCCGCCGACAGGGAAGCCGAAGGGACCAGCTGTGGTAAGACTAATGTTGGAACCAGCAGCTGTTGACACCAAGGCGTATCAATGGTTTCCGGAGTCTGGGCTCACTGATGTACAGAAAAAGAAATGACGTTGTGAAGCGGAAAAACGCCGCACCGGGGAGTAGATAAGTGCCACCACCCAACTCGACGGCCCCCCTCAACCCCTACCTCTCTCTACTTTTGACAAGAAACACATCGGATTGTTCACGTGTACCACGGTCAAACTACTCTCGGAGACCCTTTTCGTGCGGCAAGCTTTCAAATGCGTGCGCATGCTCACCGTGCTTGATGGGCTTCGCCGGGCAGTAGAAAGAAACCTTGCTCGAGTACTTCGAAACAGTCTAGATCATTTGCTCGTCGTACGACAACCAATTGTCACACTCGACGTTCGTCGCCCATGCAGTGTTGAGGATCTCTTCTAGCTTCCTGCCAGACAGGGAAGAGCACCAGAAACACAGCACTTTCAAGGGTGGGCCGTTACCGGCGGGAACACGCTCGTTATTTGTCATTTCTACCTACTGTACCAGGACGACTACAAGACAAAATTGAGTGTCGGGTGATGTACTCCACGGAAGAAAGCTCTACTCATAGAGCGTGCATGTGCCAAACTTCACTGCCAGCAAACCAAAAACAAACCATACGGCCCGCACATGAAATAGCGGCGCCGTAGACGGGGGAGAATCTTCGACTTTCCAGGGGGCTTCGGTACCCTTCGACCCACGTCTGTCCCGCCCCCACCATCCCAACTGCAACAAAACCGAAACAACGAGACCCAAACGAAATCGACACCCCAGCATCCGGACTTTCTTCGTGAGGCCCATGGTGATGAAAATGCCGATCATGCCGTCGATGTGCTGCTCCTCGAACATGCCGTAGGTGTTGCGCTCCTCGGACCGCTCCCCGAGCGTGACGCGACCGAGCGTGGCGGACTGCTTCATCTGGTGTGGCTTCCGCTTGTCCTCCTCCCCGGGCGGCGGCGCCGTCGTGCAGTGCTTGACGTAGGCGTTCGTCTACCCACAAAATAACGGAGGAGCGGCGGCGGGGTGGGGGAGAGAGACACGAAGGTTAGATGGGGGCGGGTTTCGAGGCAAGTTTCGAGTCAAAGTCGTGTGCAAGGCAATTTCAGAATCGTGGCAGAGCTATTGGGCGCACGGCAGCAGGGGGGCAGCGACTTTGTGCGGGGTGGATGGGTACCGAAGAGAGGGCGGGCGGTAGGTCTCGCGTTGTTAATACTCCATCGTACATATTCGATTTCACCATTGCAAGCACTGGAAATTCCTGTTTCAATACTCACACGCGCACCACGGGAGACATGAAAGCAAAGCGGTGCGTGTCGCAACAAGACAACAACATGATTAACATACCTTATCCAAAAACATATTTCGCGCCTTTTGCGGGAAGGTGAGGTCCAAGCACTTCTCCACGACGAGGTCAAGCGAACACTCCCCGCTGGTGGGGTTCTGGTGCGACGAAGTTGTCTAACGATGGCAGCGCGGCGCGAGCCTCTGCCGACAACGAAACTCCACGCCCGATGTCTTTTGACATCTTGTTGCGCCTCGTGAAGTGGTCGGACGTTTCGTAGTCCTCCATCCCCCTTTCCGTCCACACCACCTCCTTGTCACCACTCTCCTCCTCCAGCCCTGGGGGTGACGACTTCCTGGACTTGGACTTTTTCTTCCGCTTGGGGTCGGTGGCTTCCTTCTTCTTCTGCCGTTCATATCGGAGCTGCGTTCAACACGTCCAGCGAACAAACAANATGAAGTTGTCCAACGATGGCAGCGCGGCGCGAGCCTCTGCCGACAACGAAACTCGACGCCCGATGCCTTTTGACATCTTGTTGCGCCTCGTGAAGTGGTCGGACGTTTCGTAGTCCTCCATCCCCCTTTCCGTCCACACCACCTCCTTGTCACCACTCTCCTCCTCCAGCTCTGGGGGTGGCGACTTCCTGGACTTGGACTTTTTCTTCCGCTTGGGGTTGGTGGCTTCCTTCTTCTTCTGCCGTTCATATCGGAGCTGCGTTCAACACGTCCAGCGAACAAACAAACGTGAACAGCGATGGTTGGGACAAAAAAAGAACAATTGGTGAAAATGAGGACACACGCGCGAAAAACAACCATAAGCGTATCACTACGGGCGTGAGGCGGGGGCGTGGAAGTAGGCCACACGTTTTCGGACTGAACAATGTACAGCAGCAAATATTCCTGACAATCGTCGTGGACAAGCGACAGTACAACGGCGTCGACCACGACGGAACCATGGCGTACAACCAACGACGAAGGGGCGTTGTACGTGATACGAGAAAATGAGTTGCATTACACAACACCGCAGCAAAAGACCCGCGGAAACAAAGAATAGATCACAAGAGGCCATTGCAATTATGTGTCACTGCCCCAAACAAAGCACGTCAACCAGAGGTTCAACCCGGTACGGAACATTACACGACATATCAGTCGCCGACACAAGACAAAAGGCACACACTCCTACAAGCACGCCCTAACGGATGCGTAATCACACACGATCACAAGAGGAACGCGGAACACAGAACACACCTTTTCGGCCTTCGCTTTCATGATGCTCGTACGTTTGAACGCCGCCTTGTACGCTGGTTCAGGGATCTTGTTCAGCTTGCGCCGCAACAACTGTTTACTCCTTGTGAGAGAAGGGAGCGCGCCTCTGCATCCGAGATAAGTCCAGTCCGTGCCCTCGTCGCCAATGCTCCCATCGGAGTCGTAGTTGCCCCCCCCCGTGCTGCCGGCCGCGCCACCTCCGCCTGACTTCCCCTTGCTTTCTCCGCTTGGCCCTTGTTTTTTCCTGCTACCCCCATCGCTCTTCGCCGTCCGCTTGCGCTTCGATTGCGCCAGCGGCCCGTCGTCATCTTCCAGCTGCGACTTCTTCGTGCTCGTGCGTTGCCGCTTCAACGTCGTCTCCGGACTCCCCGCCGCCCTCCTCCTTTTTACCGGCACAGGTGACGGCAGCGAAGTGTCGCCGTCGCCCTCTCCTCCAGNCGCCTGACTTCCCCTTGCTTTCTCCGCTTGGCCCTTGTTTTTTCCTGCTACCCCCATCGCTCTTCGCCGTCCGCTTGCGCTTCGATTGCGCCAGCGGCCCGTCGTCATCTTCCAGCTGCGACTTCTTCGTGCTCGTGCGTTGCCGCTTCAACGTCGTCTCCGGACTCCCCGCCGCCCTCCTCCTTTTTACCGGCACAGGTGACGGCAGCGAAGTGTCGCCGTCGCCCTCTCCTCCAGACCGGGTGGCGGAGATGATAGCGTGGAACTCAGCTTCAATATCGGCACCGAGCTCTAGAAAGTGTGGTTGTGGCGAGACACCGTATTTTCGTCACCCCCAACTGCGGTTCTCGCTTCCCAACTACTCCCGCTGCGGTATAACAGGTGCACCCACTTATGCCCCTCTTCGTCGTGCTTAATTTTTTTTCTCAAATAGAAAGAGGCCCCACATGTTTTTCTTGTACAGCTGCACCAACTGCCCGCTTCCGGTAGTCTCCCAAACCGCAATGTTGACCCCGTACATTTCGGGGATGAGTCAAAGCCAGCACAAGTCCAGCCACTCCGTCTGTAGCTTTTCTTGCACTATCGAATCCAGCCAACCGCAGGTCATCACGCCTTTGTCCGCGGGTTCAGGTGTGTTCAGCTCATACGGATGCATCCGGAAAGTTTCAGTGAACTGAAGAGCGCGAGTCCGACGCGTCTGCTCAGTCGAAAGCAGAGTGGTCATGACCGCTTGCGACGCTGATGGTCCTAGGATGTGGGAGATGATGCTGTGTTTGAGGGCACTCTTCACACCATCAGACATTCGTGGAACACGCATGTTCATCTGTCCAAGAATCGCCTGGAGACCTTTCAGCAAGGCGTGGTAAGCACAATCCCCATCTCCGGCAACCTCGTGCGCTTGAGCTTCTCCCGGGGGCGTGAACGTGCGGCGGGATTCCCGTCTCTTGACAACGCAGTTCACCTTGGGAAGACTGGACTCAATCCCCGCCTTGTTGGCCGCGTCACGGCCGAGGCGGTAGGATTGGGGCAGGAGCTCTTAGGGTGTGCACACCCCCGTAACTTCGACTTCAGGTTCGGGGCGAAGAGCAGCAGCAGACACGGCAGCAGCAGCAGCAGCAATAGCCATGATGGTGCGGGGGAGAAAACCCGCCAGCAGAGGGGAATTTTTTGTCTTCATCGCACCTGATGGCGTCTGTGTGTGTGTGTGGTCTGGCGCGCACTCGCGGATCTGCACCGCAGTGGAATTCCCTGCTCGTGTATTACTTGCGTCGGGAACTGTGTGTCTGGTGTCCGCGCCTTCAGACTTCCTCTGAGAACGCGATCTTTTCGCGCTGTCTAGCCCGCGCTTGCAGTGCGACTTTCGACGAAAAACTTGTGCGACAGGAAGAGTAACAACATTCTTATCGACACTCAGGAGGGGTGTAGTCGCAAAAGGGTTAAGAACAAGAACGAACCCGCCTTTCTTGTGGTGTAAGAACAGAGCCACCAAAACGCGACAGCTGCAAGATAATAAGCACTCACGAAGGGGTGAGGGGCTACTCGCGGGGCGACCGGTGGGCAGTTAGTTGCAGATCAGCGGCGAGGAGGAGGTTCCTTTGAAAATAGTACTGGTGGTGCGGAGATGGGCGGGGGTGTACTGTTTTTATTTTTGCGCGTCTAACGGTAGTCGGCTAGAAAAGTATCAATCGAGCTTTTTTTTTGATTGCCGCGAATGTTCGATGAATCGGTGTGTCGTGTACTCTGTGGACACCCGGTGATACATAGTTTTCGCGGCAAGGCATGGACATTCTCGGGCTTGGACAACCTCGCCTGCAACCAAGCACAGATACAAATGTCCCCCAACTGGGTTTGGGCCGGCGTTTCGGAACCCTGCCTGACCTTGGAGGTTGGCAACGGTGCGCCCGACCGGGTTACGCAGGTTGCACAACGCCTAGGGGTGACAGGTCACTTCATCCTCCCCGTAACCGTGCCCACTGGCCACCTGTGGTCCATCTCCTTCCCGAAAACAAATCAAACACAATCAACACAAAACACACGACCGCGTGCTCCACACTACTGTGCGACGAACACATGATATAAAACGTTCAGCGCCGGAGCTCCAAATTGTGACGAATCCGCTCACACGTAGCTCCACGCCAATATCGACACCCGTAGGATCCTTCCTCGACATTATCGTGTTGAGTAGCGGGTGCTTATCGTCATAGGCTGTGGGCAGAAGGTTCACCCAAGACCTTTTGTTTGTGAACCCTCCTACTGCAGTACCCAGTCCCTCCGCCGAAAAAAAATGCCGAAAAAATGGTTGTCAGCCATTTTTTTTTTTTTTTTGCCTTCTGACAATGGCAGATGTACCTCAGAAAACTTTCACTTAATGTCTCATCCTCTACATGAATATTAAACCAATACGAAGTTCAACAACAGATTTAGGACTTATTTCTACTGTCACTTACATCGTAAAAATATCTCCTCTTCAATTTGAAATAAAACCAATGACAATCCTCATGGTATCCTACATGCGTTCGCAAGCTTGCTAAAATACTACTGCGTTGATGTCCTCTTGTAAAAGCTGAAATCCAACAAATGCTTTGATCCATGCTACATCTCCGTGTTGGAAAAGTCCTTTCTTCTTCGTTCATGATAACATCTTACCCTATTCTACGCAAATCTGTCACATCTACTCTCAAACAAGACGCCAACTTCAAACGAAATGCCATTGGTCGAGGAAATACAGTCCCTCCAGAATCTGAGCTCAAGGGCGATGACTTGGCTTCAGTATGAAAAGTGTCCCCAAAAAACGTGGCGACACTTTTCATACTGCAGCCAAGTAAGGAGATTTTTCCAGTACCAGGTACTGTACAGTTTTGCGACCTGGGTATCACGCGGGTTGGGAGATGCGTACAGCAACTAATTCAGAATTCCACAGGAGAGGCATCACACAGCATATCACATAGCGTACCAATTCAGCCAACCATGACAGACCAAGAGTTCGAACGTACGTTGCATACAGCGGAGCCTAGGGTGACTAGAGTGCGGTAAATAGGCCTTTCAGTACTGTGTCCCAAATTATCCCCAAAGTGTCCCCATTTGAGCTTCAAGTACGAGGAGGGTTAGCCAGTGAACAGCAGGGCAACAAGCCCTGCACCACACGTCAGAAGGGGATACGCCCTTCAGTACCACACACCAACATGATACCCGACTTCCCCTCGATGTGCTGCGTACACCCAACATATATATCTCCCTTTTCTCCACCTGCTCTCTTGATCTGCATACTTCCAGCAAGGATGACTGTAGTCTACATAATAAGTAAACTCAAAGGACTCGTGGTTGCCGGTGACTATCATATCATGATGGTGAAAATGACCACCGTTCACCATGGAGACCACCATGGAGATCATGATGGAGATCACCACGGAAATTACCACGGAGATCACCACGGAGATCACCACGAAGATCACCATGGAGATCGTAGTCGAGATCACCATGGAGATCTCCATGGCTCTCCATGGTTCTCCATGACTATCTCCATGGTTCTCCATGGTTATCCATGGAAATCTCCATTATGATCTTCATGGTCAACCACGGTCATTTTCACCATGGTTGACCATGGGTTACCATGGAGATCTCCATTGTTGACCATGGAAAGTCTCCATGGTTACTCATGCAATGGTTTACCATGGTCATTTTCTCCAAGTTAAACAATGGTGATTCACCGCGCGGTTACTCATGGGTTGGGTTTACGATAGGGTAACCGTGGATACCCATGGCGATCACCGTGGTTAACCACGGTGATCACCATGGGTATCCATGGAGATTCTCCATGGATAACGATGGGTAACCATGATGAAAATTAGGATACTGTACAAGACCCTGTCAGCAAACGTCACATGGTTTTCGGGGGAACCCTAACATTAACGTAGCCGGTTTGACTATTCGGGGTTCCCAACAGTAGATGTTGTTTTTATTGTTTCTAGTGATCGAGAGCTGGCCCGCGACCCTCTCTCACTCTCATCTGCTACCATCAAAACCAGACCCTGGGGCCAGAGCCTGTACAAACGACATCAACAGCATCTTGTATCTCATCGTTCTGGGGGTCACCGAGTTGCGTATTAGCACTCAGCAGTGTTCCACCTCTCGCATGTTGGAGGCTGTCTTGCATCTCATAGCCCAACGCGCTACCGCTGCAAGCTTATCACGAACTTGGCGGCATGTCCAATATTGGCCGTTCGTTGTCACCTGTCTATCCGTGTGTATTGAACACAGTGTCCGCTCGAGACGGAAACGGTGAGCGGGCCCGCCGACGGCGGTCTGAACCCTTAACGCCAGATCCATTGAGTGAGGCGTCCGCTACCTGGTTCGTCCGTTTTCCACGAGCAGGTGAGACAGAACCACCGAATGCTTTTTGCATTGGAATGAATGAATGTGAAAACCGGGGCAGAACGATGACCGAACGGAAAGTATCAGAAAGTTCTGAATATAGATCCCGGTCCCGGATGAGATGAGGGATGGCACATATATATGAAGAAAATGTCTATGACATGTGAGAACCGAGACACCGGCTGGTGTATAAGAGGGTAGAGAGAGACTGGCGTGCAATGTGACGTGTGTATCGATGGAGAGGAGAGGAAAGGGCGAAAGCTTTCGCGAGCGAGCGACGCAGCGTGAAAAGACACATTATTTGCTGTAAGCGAACCGAATGTTTACAGGAGTGAAACTTGCCGATATCCCGACATGGGACACTCCACAGAATACGATGCGTCATGAATGGGGAGCAGAGGAAAGTGACGACCGGAACCGCGAGCGGCCGAGCCAGACGCGAGCGAGGCAGATGCAGAGCGAGACCAAAAATATGTGACTAGTGAGAGAGGGAATAGTTCTCGACGTACATCGGGGAGATTGTACATCAATGAAAGTGGTCTCCACGTTCCCCCCCCCCGTCGAGACTTCTTCATGTTGACTAGGCAAGAGAAGTCTTCTAAGGGTAAGCGGAACCCGACCGGCTGTGGCGGGGCGATTCACTTCTTCACAATCCTCTGTCCGTGTTCCACGAGTACGCTACGTCCGCCGCGTATAGCAGTGCGTCTTACTTCGGCCCACCCGCCGCTCTTAACTTTTTTGCCGTTGTCCGGAAGAAAAATTGGTGAGCAGCGGGTGTTGAACCCGTTCCTTTTGCAACCAACAGCAGACACTCTGACATCTATCTTGCGTCGACGCCATTGTGAAACGAGCGAATGGTCCTTGGCCGACAATAGGAAGATTGTACCATTTATTCTTATGGTTTTCTCCACAATAGTGCATACAGAGGGAGCGGAACGTACGTGAAGCGCCCGAAAGACCCCTGAGAGATGGAAATGCGGCTCTCTTTGAGCGCGGCCGACAACGCCGAAATGGAGCCCCCTCAGCGCTCGAGAATAATTGCTCCTGCACGCTCTCGGAACCTATAAAATTAAATGCTATTTCTCCCTTTTTCCCGCTTCCGACCTGCCGAGTATTCCGTACACCTTCCTGAAAAAACACGAAAAACAAGTGACCACGGACCAGTTGCCGTAGAGATCATGAGGATGGTGAAGAAGCCGGGAGGATGGAAGCAGAAACTAACTGTGGAAGGGAGAAAAGTTGGAGCTGTTGCCGTTTGGGATTCCAAGGGACATGACGAGGATAGAGTTCAAGAACTGTTGTGACAGGGAGGGACTGAACTTACTAGCGAGGTGACAAGTAGGCAGAGAGCATGAACACTTCCGGGTGAAATTGACCAAGGGAGACAGCCAAGAGTGCTTGGGGGTTGATATCGAGAAGCTGTCGGGCTACGTAAGGAAGTTTGGATGGAGGGTTTGCATCGCGAACATGATGGAAACAGAGAAGGTAAGGAGACAAGAGGCGAGGGCGACGGAGGCGAAGAAGGGACCGAGCGGGGGAGGCGAGCAAGCAAGAGGGAAGACGTCCGAGAAGAAGCGGAAGGCGAACGATAGTGCGCAAAATCTCCAACAGGGAAAAGCACAAGCTGAGAGTAAGGTCGTGGAACGTGTGCGGGTTCGCAAGGAGTGAGCGCGAGCGGTTGGAAATATTGGACCAAGTAGAACAAAGTGATCTAGACGTCGTGGGGATCCAATAGACGTGAGAATTGAAGGATGGGGACGTGGAAAGCAAACTAGGGAATTACCGGTGGGCAAGAAAGGCAAGAAAAGGGTTAGTCCCGAAATAAAGGGGGGAGGGGGGAGTCGGATTCCTGGTCAAGGAACACTTGTTTGACGTGGTGGAAGTAGTGGTGAAAACGGAGTTCGAGGAAAGCCTATGGCTTAAGATACCTGGGGAGCGGGGTGAGAAAGATTTGTTTCTAGGGAACGTATACGTCCCACCGTCGTCGAAGAAAGTCGCAAGCAAGGCGCAGGAGAACTTTGGACAAATTGGGAAAGATGTCCAGAGGTTCAGTAGGAAGGGAGAAATTGTCATGGTGGGCTATTTCAACTCCTGAGTAGGGAAAGCTTCCAGTAGAGGACAGGCGATCGGGCAGCACGGAGAAGACAAAGTGAATGACAACGGAGTGAGGATGCTTGAATTCTTGGGAAGCAACGAACTGATGGTGTTGAACGGTAGGAGGGATTACGATAAGCCGGAGTTCACCAGGCAACGGGCAATTTGCAATACTCGATCCTCGACTACATCCTGGTAGATAGGGAGAGCACACAGATGAAAGAGCTGCACATAAGTGCGATCGATATAGGTTCGACCGAACACTTCCTCATATGGGCAAACATCGACTGATCTAGAAAGATGGAGAGTAAGAAACAGAGGAAAGTGTTCCGGTGGAAGGTAGAGCGTTTGGGAGACGATGGGACACGGGATGAATTCCAG
>CACKRE030000526.1:151091-173767 GCA_902602495.3 Ectocarpus sp. CCAP 1310/34 | reverse complement strand
GCCGTGAGATATTCGGCGAGTCGCATGAAGGGTGCGCTGCATCCCGCTAAGGGTGTTCGGCATCGTGTGATTACTTCCTTGCGTACGGATGACAGCTGCGTATGACTTAAAATACTTTCTGGTGCTTTCACTTCCAGAGACAGTTGTAAGCACTGTGTAACTGCCTCGAGGGTGCTTGACCATTTTAACAGAACGTGGTGTGATCATCCCCCTTACGCGGAGCGAGGGTTCTCCACCCCGCACAACATGATCTACTCGACCACCATTATGGTTACCGCCAAAAAAAAAAAACGGAGGTAAAAAAAAAAAGACGGTAACCTGGTTGCCGAGTTCACGAAGTGAATCGGCTTGTTTTACAACGTTGTTGCCAAGCGACGAAAACCCAACTCCGATGGCAAACACCGGGGGGGACCAGGGGGGGGTAAATAGAGAGGTTGGAACGGCTGAAGACAACAACAACAAAAACAACAAGAGTGTGCGGCTCCTAGGGAGTCAAATACAGACAACTTCACTTCGTCCCGACACAGAGTCTGACTTCACAGGATTATACTAGATAGAGCGGGGTCACGAGCCGCGGGGTACCCGACTCAAACCTTGAAGCAGTCAAAATCTGTCATTCCGATGTACGAATGCTTACACACAGCAATGTGACTCGTGTGTGGTGCAGCTACAATATTCAAACGTGCAACAAGGACAGGTGTGCGACGGAGGTGCATGTATGTACAGCCCTCGTTCAAAATAATGCATTTTGCATGCGGTAGTCTTGTCTGACAATGCGACACACAATGCACCACGAGAACCAAAAATGAAGGCTTGCCGCCGTGTGAGCGCAAACACCCACATCGGGAAGAGGCAAGAGTGTGGCATATACCGCGTGGCGAGGGTATCACACATCACACCACCGAGGAGCACCCACAGCAGTAGCAGCGCAGACATAGGATTGTGACCAGTGTGACCTACAGATGCATCACAGCTGACACACAGCTTCCCCGGTACATTCGACAAAGCCTGTCGAACTTCCCGCAAAGTGAAAGAAAGCAGTCTACATCACCACCACAATTTGCACAGCAAAAACACGTTGATGGCCATGAATATTTGATGAGAGAGACCGAGCAGCAGCAACACTAGGCAGCGCAGACGGCTTTGCGAAGAAGATCAGTAGTAGCGCGGCGCCAGGTGTGCAACGTTATCCGATCCCAGGCAACCACCCTGATTACGCCCAGCAGTAGATCCTCAGACCCTCACGCCCACGAAGATTTCTCTCGATGGTAGGTGTGCTCTGGACTTGGGAATGTGCGTAATTTCTTGTGTGTGTGAGAGATTGAATCACATTTGCTGTTTGAGCAGTCAGTTGAACCTACTAAACATAAAAAAACGCACGCCAGATAACACATCGCGCATGACTACACCCACGGCGCTCAGGTCGTAAACACTCAGCCCCTCCTGGTTTTTATTGCTGGCCTCAGATCAGCGTCCCAGCGGTGATGCGTTTTGCTGTTGATGCGTCTCTTGCACTCTGTATCTTCTGCTTTTAATCGCGCGCGCGCGAGATGTACGCTTTTGTGTTCCCCGTTTCGTGGGAAAAACCAGCGGATGGCTGGGCAACCTCCTTCAAATGCAACGCAGAACCGCCTGCGTACACGGCCATGTGTTGTCGGTGCACGGCCAAACCAGGGTGACGAGGAGTGCCCTACTTTGCTTCCTAACAGAAGCCAACAGGTTGTCAATCGGCGCCCAACGGGTCTTTATTGGGTGGAAAACGAAGGTATTGTAAAAGCGACGAATGTCTGCTAGCTAGGTCCGACCTTCGATGTGGCTAGTTGCTGCCCTACTTTGCTGCGTGATCCTCTGACGCGGGCTGCATGTTACACACTGCTTTCCTCAACACGTGGCCCTTGGGCTCAGCGGACACGCGTCTATCAAACTCTTCCTGCAGGAGCAGCGAGGCAGCAGAATGGGGACTCCGTGAGACCTTTCTGTTGTAGGACCCACCCAGAAAACCGAACCAACAACATACGTAGATCTGGGAGATGTTCCGAACTCATCCGTGCACAAAAAACTGCAGTACATTCGATCTGCGACAACAATCTGCCATGTATTTAGGGCCCCCAGAGGTCAAACTTGGGGCCCCTGCAAATCGGTACAGGGAAGAAAGGTCGTGCTTCGGGCTCCGCGGTTCATTGTAGGAAGATAGCGCACTATCTCAATGTTGCCCTGACAGGGGCGATAGCGTGTCGAGGTTCTCAGTAGACTGGGTTGCGTGCGACAGGATTTAAACGCAAGGTAAGCGCTGCTGAGTCTGCCATCTTTATGGATAAGTCGCCTTGAGGTAACTGACACTGGCGACGCTGCCTTGCTGTTTGTACATCGCGCAAATGTACGGCTCTTTGGGTGGGGGCCCAGCCTACACCACAAATCGAGACAAAACATGGCTGCGTGGGTTAAACGACATGGTAAAAAACTAAACGGACAGCACTTCTAATACGCCTCGGCCAGTTACAAGAACATCCGCAGTCGTTCAGGCTTGTTTCGAGGGCATGGACTACCGTCCAGGCCTGGATTTGTCTACTCATATGTTGATGTAGCATCAAGACATGGGCAATGCCCCTGTTCCGAACGTGCAATCAGCTGCAAACCTACCGTGCGACCGCCAAACCATTTCATTACTCCCGATTATCAGGCAATAGTTCCGGGCTGTGCCACAATCTGATCCCTCTGCGGAAATGGGATATAGTACATGGCTCCGCATTATCGCCGTACTAACCTTGTGCGATAGTAATGGACTGCGCCATGACGAAAAACTATATCATCCGTGGCCAATTCTCACAGAAACAGATGGTGTTCTTGCTGGCCTCCGGAAATTCCAGGACGTGGGCAGATTGGCAGGTGTAACGCTGTCACGTGAATCTCGTCGTGATCGGTGGGGGCACATCCATTTTGGTTGCAGTGTCCAACGACGCAGTTTTCTGTCGTTAATATGTGATTATGCAACCAAGTGCCTACTTGGTCGATGTGCTTCTATCTTTTCGGCTACCATAGGGAACATGTAGTGCCAATAAACTTTACTGCATCGGCAGAGTGTACGGTGCGGTGTGTGTATTCCTTCTGTGTTTGCCGGTTCAATGATCGTGAACACTGGCATCGGTGTAAATCCGTAGACACAAATAACGGAAATAAACCGCTGCGCTGAAACTATTGCAGATCAATCACCTTCCCGGAAAGTCATGATAGCACATAGCCTCCTGCTGGAAGTAGGGATTCCCCAAACGTACCACGAAGTGTGCGACAGTCGACATACGTTTTTTCCGGGGGGGCGGGGGGGCGAAGGTGAAAAGCCATTGACGGGCAAGGTCTGAAAATTTGCACAAACAAGGTTAGGCCACGTGGATTACGCTAGTATGCTCTGCCTTGGATTACGTGATCGTGGTGGTGAGTTATTCAAGATTGAGTAGGTAAAAATGAGGCAAAATAGGGTCCACGGGGCGCCCGAGGAAAATTCGATCCCCTCCGAATCGTATGAAACTTTCAGGGATGATTGATGTGGCAATGCTGAACACGATTCAAAAGTCGGACATGCAAAACAATAGTTTTTCTCTAGCGACGGCTCTTCAGAGGTATCAATGCCGACCAACCAGATCTTTCCTTAAGGAAACTAGGCCGATTTGAAACCCTTACGAGCACCTCAGCTTTTGTCTCATCAACTTTCTGAGTGGCTCTACGCCCCACATATCCGACAAGCGGAATCGAATGATGACGTGTACAAAAACCAGTTCGGTAGGGAATGCGGCGACACATAAAAAACAATGAAGGGGTTCCCGACCCAATTTGTTTTTGTACTTTTTCTAGACGTTTTTTGGGTTGTTCTGAAAGCGATAAAAAAAAAAAAAACGGTTTTGCAATATCTATTTTTTTCCGCTGCGCCGGGCATATGTCTTTCAACTGCGGATGGCGCCTATAGATAAAGAAATATCCCATTCAATCGCAATAAAATCATCGCCTACAGGGTTGGCAAACCGCGCACCTGAGTCTGGAAGGAGTGTATTTTGCCCATCGTTGTCGCCCGCACGCTGCCACTCAGATTGATCTCAAGTGGGGCCCCGGGAGCAATGAACCTGCCGATGAATCAGGGTCCATTCGACAAGGTTGTCGCTAAACAAATTGATACACACATGCGACATATGCCCGAAGAAAAGTCCCGATGCTTCACCCGCTCTAGGCCAACAACCTGCTTCTCATTTACGGTTGCGCGCCGTTGATTTAGGGGCGACAAGTGACGATCGAGAAAACGAGACAATCATTCAGTTGAGAAGGGGCGTAGCCTTCGACTCCCCGGACAATCACCAGTCACAGGCGATCGCTGCAGATTACCTGTACATTCCGATGCCGCAGAATCGAACGGCGGCTCGCCAACAAAGTGCAACAAGGTACTGAATGGTTTGCGTGGCCGTGTGTACGACATGCAAACGGCCCAGGTCAGGTCCCCTCTCAAATTGCAACGATACAAGCTCGGTGCACTAGACGGCTTCCGCCTACTGTGAAGGTAGGGTATGTGTGACAATGTCCTCGTGCACGATTGACATCTTCTTCTCGCTCAATATAAGTCACCAGCGAACGTTGCCGTTCTTTCCAGATCGACTCTCGATTTTCGAACAGATGTTAACATCCTTGCCAAACTTTACCCACGAATGAGCTCCATTCCCGGTTGTGATCACTTTGCCTATCCAAAGGTCGTCGATGTTGTGATTGCGGTGCGTGTGGTTCCCCGTATCGGGAGTGAAAGGAGGTTCGTCTGCTGTGTGTAAGTTTTCGGCCACGGGAGAGGGTTTTCACGACTACACCTCCGAGCACACCTCCTATCACAGATCTCTCTTGTTAATACAGAATTGTAAAATGTATCGCGATTATTTATGCATTTTGTGCGATCGTGGATTGCGGTCCGGATTGCCGAGTGCGCCGCTACTTTTGCATCGATCTGTCGCTTTGGTCAGGCGGATTCTCGTCAGCACCTTGGCATCTAGCGCTGCTAGCATATGCGCTTGCCGAATGCTCTGTCCAGGGATGAGGCGGAGACCATCTGCCAGCAGATATTGCGTGCACAGGTACATCCTCTGTGCGGATGGTTACTGTCGGAGATGAGCATGCACTCATGCTGAGGTAGCTGCTCGGTGGAGACCTTCCCCGATCTTCAGCGGAAGAATTGATCTAAGTAAAACAAGGGCAGCCTGCATTCCACTTGTAAACTACAGTATAGTATTAATGTTCAAAGTTGTCGTTGCGTTATTTGGGTTCGCTGGGAAATGGGGGACACTGCCGAACGACTTATGCTGTTCGAAAACACATTTATAAAACAACATAAGCTTCCCCTGTTCCAACCCGCATCATTGACAGAGATAAGTCGCAAACCGTACGCACAAAGACCTCTCTCTTCTCTTCGCTGGTAAACCAAGCCAACAAATTTGTGTGTCTTCAGTACAAATTGCCCTGCTCATGCAGGGCTGCGTCCAATCCTAGGTCTGCTTTCCTTTGAACGTGCGTGTGAGTGGTTGGTTACGACGAACATATGTGTTTGTTGTCCAAATCCATCGAACAGAACAAGAATTGCGCGTACAGTTGGCGCGGGACTTTTTTACCAGGCTTTTGCCGAAAGTACTTGCATGCGGAATTCCCCGAGACTCTCAAGTAGTCATGCATAATCGTGCTTCTCAACCAACACTTTCGCACACCCACCCACTTTATTGATTGACGTGTTGTCATTTCGGCTTTTTCAGTACCTGCTACGTATCTATCGTTGCTTACATCATCAGAGCATCATCAGTAAGGTATGGTAGTAGTCTTTAGTGTTTACACGAGACACCATACACACTGCTGCTGTCGTCTATCTACAATAGTGCGCGTCTCGTTTTCCCTGCCCTGCCTTTGGAGGCTGGCTAGACATGCGCAATGTGTTGATTGGACAACGTATGCTGCCGTAAAAGACCAGCATGATGTACAGTGTAGTACGTTACAGCAGATATTCTGCGCCATTACATATCCGCGCCGAACTGTTGGGTAAATTTAGACTGTATGTCGTGCACTGTAGTACAGCAGCATGCATATGTACAGCAGTGAAGTCTATTGATACACGTAGAGCCATCAACAGCAGAAGTACCACATGTAATGCAGGCAGGGCAGAGGGACTGGACTGCATGCGTACAACAGTATCTTTATACGAATCTGCTGTTGTGGGCCCGGTTGGATATCGCAATATGCAAGGAAGACCACCGGCAGTCGAGTGCATGCAGCAAATCACGGCGGTCACGTGAAGAACGGGTGCTTCGTGTACCATGTTGTGCCATGGGTACAAAAATTACAGAACAAGCTTTGGTGTGCTATGCGTACAGCTACTTGAGAACAAAGTACGGTCAATTGGAGATTGTACCCGACACGCAACAATAGAGGAGTGGGACGCACACCAGTACGCTTGAGCGGTATAAAGCACGGCCAGCGTACGAATTAGATACAGGAACCACTGATGTATCACAAGATGATTGCTTGTGGGAGGGTGACGCGATGGGCATGAGATGCCTCTCCCAAGGGGTTGAAGCAAAAACAAATTTGACACACAGGGCTTTCGACCGCCACGGGCATTGATAGCCAAAGCTGAGGGCATGCACAGGTGAGCCTTTCGATGCTTGTTTTCGGGAACTGCTTACTTTACCAGCTGGCAGCGGAATGGGGGAGCAGGGGTTGTTGGAGCGCTTAGGGTGCGCAAGCCGCCAGTGAGAGCACGGCACACGCTGCAGGGGGGGGCACTGATAACAGGAAACACCCCCTCTCGGGGCATGCGTTGCAGTTCACGTCTCCCCCTTGGACAAACCCTGCTTGTACGTTGTGATCCGACATACGGGGTGTACCAAAGGCATCAGCAGCGCATAGGGTGTAGTCCAAGCTGCACGTAGATGCAAGTTTTGTCGAAGGGCAATGTGTACAGGTTGAAATCTTGCGGTATGATCGTTTTGAGCCAAACGAGGTCAGCGTAGGGACGACGAAATGCTGTCGCGGGCGGCGTGCAGATTGGACGGCGTTGAAACTTGGCACACAGTTGTCCATACTGAGTCATCGTTGACTCTCAAAGTTGGATTGACGTCCGTGGGCAGACTTGAGAGTTTTCCATGCGGGAAAAAAACTAGGGCGCTGTGACGGGCGGCGCAATCGGACGCAATAAGCAGCCGAAAGGGTGTTCGTTGCCTTGTTCGCTCGCCTGGCCACTGTCCTTATTGAGACCTGTGCAGCACGGCAATTTTGTCCTAGCGCATCGAGCCGCGGCCAGCATGGGGCTGTATCTTGCTTGGTTGCGGAGAATGCCGTTGCGAAAAAATACAAGGGGTTTGCCCAAGAGGCGCCTCGCGCCTCTGATTCGGGTGTTTTTACCTACTCGCTGCGCTGCTTGCGACGCGATGTGAAGCGCTCGGCGTGCTGGCGAGGGCTGGGGTATGCGCAGGCAGGGCCGCGAACCTCATCGTCGTGGCGTTGTTGTTGCGTTGTTGAGCTCAGATAATTCAGCCGGGGAGAAGAAGAGAAATAGGATGCCACGCAACAGAGACGCCAAAGGGATGCTGGTGAAGGCAACATGCTTCCGTTTGGCACGGTGTCACTTCGATTGAAATTCCTTCGACAGGGCCCTCGAGGCGTAGGTCGTGCGAGGCACCGCCGCGATTTCGAGGTCGCAACTTTCGCGAGCAAATCGGTCGCGGTCAAAAGTCTCCTTTCGAAAACCGATGCCGCGAAATCATTTAGTTTTCAGATTTCCGCAACTAAACCAAACGAACCCCGCAATGTTATGAAATTTGTCATATTCCATGGTGGGAATGAAAACGAGGGAGGGGCAGACAACGTTATTTGCCCCGAAGGCCAAAAAGGTGTGCTATCGTGCGATCGAGTGGGGCATAACCTCTCGATACAGCGAGTTTCTTACGCACACACCTGTTGCCACAGGCCATAGGCACACGAAATCTGCTCGTGTCATCGAGTTTGCCCAGCAATTACCCAGCTCTTGCAGGGCTGCCTCCAATCCGTGGTCCGCTTTCCTTTGATCCTTTGAACGGATTGGATTTTGGGCGTGACGGTGTGACGAAACGACCATGGGAGCGAGCGCGTCGCTTTCTCTGTCGCGGAGTCCTCTTGTAAACTCAACTTCAATCATGTCGGAAGCCTGAGACGCAAGAGTTCACCCGTTGTTGCTCTCGAAAACAAGATGTGTTTTTCGGTGCATCAGTCCGCGGCCACTTTTGGACTTTTTCTTTCGCCCGTCGTTGCCCGCTGGAGCGGGCCAGTCTCTGGATCACACCGCCCCTGTCGCGGGCTCGAAACTTCAAGGGCGAGCAGAGTTACAGTACTGTGAATGCACCCAACCACTATTTCAATCATTAAGCTAGACGTGTTGGTGCTGTAAATCGGTTTCAATCGTTTCTAAGTTGGTTTGAACATTTTTTCGGCTGTCTTCGCCGACCGGGGCGTGCCAATCATACGATCACAGCGCCCCTGTCGCGAGCTCGAGACTCCGAGGGCAAGCCGAGTTACAGCACCGTGAACTACGAGTAAATCTCCTGCATCCGGGCGCGTCTACGCAAGGGACTATCGCCTGAAAAGATAAACGAAGCCTATTGGACAATTCGGAGAACCCCGCGTGTAAAGTAAAATTGATTGACACTGCTGTCCGCGTATGTGGCACGTGTTGTAGGTGATGGCCCCACGCTGCCTGCACGCATGCTGTCGTCTTGTCTAGCGTTAGCAACGCTAACTCAAGCAATTACTTCCAAGTCCTCACGTGCACACGGAAACGTATCTATGCCTGTAATACACACCCTCCAAGTTGCAAGTACAGGTCTCCTGCTGTAGCAAGGAATTGAACAGGGTTTGTTTGATGTATTGTTGTGGTACGCCACAGCTTGGTTGTGCCTTGTGCTTTGAGTTTTTCGAACACGCATGCACATCTCAGGAAGGAACTGCAAGTTAGATTGTCTTCCGTATTACTCTGTCAACGACGCTGTAGTATTGAAGGTGCTGCGGTAGCCTACACTGCATGTACAGGTGAACGTATTTACCAACTTCGTGCCCTTGGTATGCTGTGCACAGTCTTCACCCATCACCATTCCTTTCAGCGGAATGGTGGGCTGAAGGCGAGGGCGCGGGGCGCCCGAGCCTGGAGACCTTGTTCTACGAACAGTGTACATCGTTTCAAACAGCGGATGGGTGTACAGTATGACTACGCCAGTCAGTAGTGTGCTAGCCTTTCTTCTTCTTGTGCACTGGTTAGCGCCTGTCTGGTGGTTGTGGATGATGAAAAGGTGAGTCTCCCCTTTGGCACAAGCCTTGCTTGTATGTCGTGATCCGACCTGCGGGGTGTACCAAAGGGATGTTCATCGAACACGGTGTAATTGTAGCTCCATATAGATGTCACATTCGTGTCAAGGGCTGACCATGTGCTGAAAGGTTGCGATTTCTTGCGGGGTGATTGACTTGTGCCGCGAGAGGTCAGCGTTGAGATGACGAAATGCCGTCGCGGGCGGCGCGCAGGCCGAATGGCGTTGAAAATTGGCGCACACATGTGTGGGCCGTGTTTGCGTTGGCTGTTCGAGTTTCGTTGACTCCCGGAAGCATGACGCGGAGTTATCGACGCGGCAAAAATTTCGTGTGCTGGGCAGCCCATCGCAACTGGATCCGAAAAACTAGCCGAACCGATGTTCGTTGCCTCTTCGCTCGCCTCGCCACCGTCCTTGCCGAGACGTGCGCAGCACGCCCATTTCGTCCCAGAGCATCGAGCCGTGGCCAGCATGGGGCTGTATCTTGCTCGGTTGCGGAGACCACCGTGACAAATAAATGCAAGGGCTTGCCCAAGAGGTGCCTCGGCGCCTCTGAATTGGGGAGACAAGGGCAGCCAAGACGTTAAAGGGATGCTGAGCAAGAAAAAACGCTTGCGACTGGCACCGGTGTCGCCTCGATTGAAATTCCAAGAAAAACGACCCGAGGTGTAGCTAGCGCGAAGGTACCGCCGTGATTTCGTGGTAGTAGCTTCCACGGGCTGAGAGCGGCTCTGATTTGGGGGGAAGACAACCATACCAAATATACGTTAAAGGGATTCTGAGCAACACCAAATTCTTGGGTTTGGCACCGGTATCGCTTTGATTGAAATTCCTTCGACGGGACCCTCGAGGCGTAGGTCGCGCGAAGGCACCGCCGCGATCTCGCGCTCGTAGCTTTCGCCAGCCGAGAGAAATCGGCTGTGGTAAAAAAACTCATGCCGCGGAATCAAAGATGTTTTTTTTCGTAGCTGAAACCAATCCTAAACGGATTGGAACTAGATAGGGTGGGGTCATGAGTCACGGGGTAGCGACTCAATACCTTGCAGTAGTTATATTTGCGATGCTGATGGTGCACGAGTCCCGACACACACAGCAGCGTGAATCGTTTGTGGTGCAGCTACGCGTGCACCAGAGGGACAACCTGCAGGGGTGCGACGGGCGCAACGATGGTTGTACGTGCGGCCCCCTTTCTAAATATTGCACTTTACATGCGGTTGTTTCTTTTCCGTTAATGTGCATACACCCGCGAAGAATCAAAATGTGAGGTCGTCCCGCTGTGCGGACGCAAACACGCACATCTGGGCATCTGGAATAGGCACGCATGCGGCATTTACCTGGCGGCGAGCGTATCACACACCACACCGTCGAGGAACACGACCAGCAGCGTAGGCATAGGATTGCTACAACACAGAAGGCAAATATTGCGTCAGGCTCACAACTTGCTCGCCAAGACGCCTTTCCGAGTTTCTCGCTGAGTGAAAGCAAGCAGTTTACATGCGAGAGACCTACCAGCACAAGCAGCAGACGTGGCACGTTTCTTTTGGTGGGACAGTAGAGCGGCGCAAGTACGCAACCTGAACCGATCCCTCGGGGAACCATCCTCCTGTGATAACGTACAGCAGCAGTGGACCCTCACGCCCCCGACGGGGATCTCTCTATGGTAGGCTGCTTTCTGGAGTTGGGAAGGTGTGTTGTTATGTGTTCCTTTGTGATCATCGGTATGGTGTTTCTTGGAGCAGTCGGTTGGACCACTTAACGTCAACACCCGCCAGGTTACATACACATGGCGCATCACTATACCCACGGCGCACAGGTCGTGTAGACCCGGCCCCTCCTGGTTTCCATAGATAGGTGGTCTCGCATCAGTCTCCCAGCGGTGATATGATTTTGGAGGTGTTGTTGTCTCTGTCTGTCTCTCTGTGTTTTCTCCAGGTTTCAATCGCGCGCGCGCGATCTCCGCTTTTGTGCACACCTTTTCGCGTAGAAACCCCTGGGTTGGGGAGTAACATCTCCTACGAATTTAGCTTGCATTTGCCGGTAAAGCACGGCCATCTCCTGTCGGAGCACCACGAAACCGGTGCGGAGAAGAGCGTGCTATTTTTTTTTCATCCGAAGCGAACAGATCCTCAATCGGTGCCCAATGGATCTCGTTCTGGTCCCAAAGGTGTGTTAAAAAGGCTTCCCGGAATCAAGTTTTGGGGCCCCTGTATCCCGCGGCCCAACTTTGGCCGACATATTGAGCCTTCTGTTCCTCCTGGGAATGAAGTAAAAAAAGGTCGCGCTTCGCGCTCCGCGGCTCGTTACAATGGAACTGACATATTGCTGTGTTGTCTTGTCATCTCATCACCCCGGAGGAAATTCAACTGATCACATGTAGTCTATTTAGGCGCCATGAGATGGATGGGCAGGCCGGCATGCCTCACAGCAGGAAAGGTTGCATATGGTGTGTTGTGCGGTGTTGTGCCTGATCGCTGCTCTCCTGCAATCACAACTTTGAAAAAAATCAAAATTAAATTGGCAATTTTTGACGCAAAAAAGGTCCTTCTTGATTCTTGATCTATACCTCCAAGGAGGCGAAAACAAATGATGTGTTGTGTCTCAACAGTAGAAAGCCCGCCGGGAAACAACTACTTCTGATGTTGCTGGACAAGACTTCAACCGGGAACGTTTGTGGCTATCCTTGCAGCTACGCGCCTGATCGTGGCTCTACTTGCTGACTGGTACCAATTTTATTGAAAATTTCTGAAAAATTGAAACCTAGCAATTTGTTGCAATTCGTCAACACGGATGTATGCCTTGTGGAAGCACACACCAAAATCCTGCCCAGCATCAACTTTATCACTGCTGACGACAATCTGAACAGCACTGGTGTGTGTTTCAGCGGTGCGAGCGCTGTACCGCGGCGGTTGTGCTTGTGTTGCCTCTCGTTGTTGTTGAGGGTGGTGTCCCCTCGAATCCGCTCTTTCGGGGGAGATGCTGACACACTCCGCGACAGCCGCCCACACCCGCCCGAGTAGATTGCGCGCCCATTTTTTCGGCAGTGGCGTCCTAATGACTCGAGCAACGTAGGCGAAACCGACAGCCAGATCGAAAGAGTAAAGCGTTGGCCAAAGTTTAAGTTCTCAAAGTACTCCTACGAAGGCCCCTGATTGGTCAACACATGTTTTCGTCCCTAGCACCACGGCTACACCCCCACATAAGTGCGGACATGTCGCCCTCTGCCCCTTTTGCCCGGGATCGATCGACACCAGAAGCGTAAATTGAGTGGATACATGATGCGACATGTACCTACTTCAAAGTACAAGGGTCTCGGCGGCTTACGCAGTCACGCGCAATGAAGCGGTTCCCAAAAAGCAAGGTTGTTGATTCTTTCGGAATGGATCCCGTGCGACCAAGTGAGAGAGACTCACTTGAATTGCGTAGGGAGGGAATATTTTGCACGATGACGCATAGAGACGACGTATTGTGTAACGCCAGGAATTCTGTAATGATACGTTGGCATGTGACGTGAATGCCGGACTTGACAACATACGTGCAATCAATAGGGTACTGAACGGCCCCCGCGCGCACTGGGGGAGCGGGGGCCCGACTCATAAGCGAGAGCAATCGACGACGGTGAAAGGGAGAAAAAAATGAAGACGGTGAAGAAGTTGGAAAGCTGACGAGAATGTGTTCCCGTGCGCGGGTGAGGGTGGAAGGCGTGGCACCGCGTAATGTGTTATGAGAACGCACGGGTACCTGTATGTGAAGGTGATGAAGGCTTGCCCAATAACACGTTTCATTGTCGAGTGCTATGTACTAAAAGAACCTTCTGAAAACGGCGTGAAGGGTGCAGGATCCGAAAAAAATATCCACAAAAATAAACCAAACAACACCGCGAAGAATGAAATATCTCCGCGAGTAGTGTCTCAACACCACTCGAAGGGTAGCAAACACGTTCCTACCCGCTTTTTCTTCCAAAGATGCCCATGCGGGGGAAGTAAATGCAAAATGCAACTACCGTCGCGAAGAAAGAAAAAACTCGAAGAAAATCTACGTATGCAAAAGAAGAATTGGAACCCGACTTCCGACTTTGATCGAAGGGGATGTTGCATTAACATCAGAGAGAGAGTGCAAGGATCCCATATTCGACAACACTACTAATTGATGGGAGGAATCGAACACAACACGAGACATTGTACGTAGCTTTTGTACTGACGCCCAAAGGGTCCAACGCGTCCAAAGCGAAGAAAAGGACAGAAAATGCGAGACATTCACAGTGTAAAACATTAAGCGCACGTCTTCACATCTGTTTGCAAGAATTCTCGTTGATCTTCCTTTTCAAGTTGAACCCCAACTATGCGTCTACTACGTACTGCAGTTCATGGAGGCAACACAAGCCCCCCCCGTCCCCTGGAGCCCGAATGACACGCAAGGTGCAAAGCACAAAACTACGGCATTGATGATGCAGGGCTTAGCAAAGCTGACGGCATTCCATGGTAATGATTGGGGTGAAAGGAGTGCATGATTAAATGTTCGTGAAGGTGTGACCGCCCACACCAAGGCAACGAGGGCGTTAATGCATGCGCTTTGGCTTTCCCACAACAACATCGATATTCTATCTTAGATACATAACAATGTCCTCAGACTTAGGTACCCGCGAGTCCCAGAATACAAATGGCCATGAACAAGAGGATCCAACGTAAAATCGAAAAAAGTATGCATCCCGACCTTGTGCCCTTGGACACGGTGAACAGTCATACAGAACAACAGCCTTTTCGGAAACAGGGTTCGCTTGACGTCAACGCCCTGGTGAGTGGCGATGAAAGTAACAGTCGTACAAGGCAAACCAATGTACAGTTCTCTGACTGTCTAGAGTTTGAATTGAAGAATGTGTAGCTTGGCGTCGAGAAACATCTTTCCTATCGTTCGTACGCCGGCTAGACCAGTTGCAACACAACACCATTTGTTTTTTTGAGGTCCTGTTCCGTATGAAGGAAATTCGGGCAAAAATCTGCGCGGGTCCCCTGAGCAAGCGGCTTGCGTACAGCACACCGGCTGAGAGTATACGTGCGTCACTGCTGGGAATGGCTTTCGTCGAAGCAAGTTGATGAACGCAAAATGTAGTTGTTAACATTTCGCGTTAGAACGGAAAGGCGAGGCACGGCGTATTGGGTGATGACCACGGTCGGTGTCGTACCGCTGTTGACACGTGTCAGGGGAAGGCATAGTGCTGTAAGAGACGGGTGTCCTTCTTCACGGCTTGGCGGCCGTCCGTGCCCGTTATATCGCCGGGTAAATGCTATCCTGGAATTGTGTGTGGTGACCTCCTGCACAGCCCATGTAATCTATACAAGACGTGTTGAGGGTGTTACCTGCTGTTTCCTTTGCGGAGACACAGCAGTTCCCTGTGCTGCCAATCCTGTCTGTGCTCCTGTGCTTCGGTGTTGGTGTGCACACGCGGTTGTCACGCATGTTTTCATGGATTGACCAAACACCAAACTCGCGAACTCACCAGCGCGCGAACTAGCGTCTGAACCCTCATAACACATGAGAGACGAGGTTGAACTGAAGTCCACACTGATTTGCCCTGTACACACGCCACAATAGATGTGTGTGCTGTACAGCGGCAATAGAACTAACCGTTGGTTGCTGCCGTGTGTACCTAATCGTGCGCTGCTCAAGATACCGCATGTCTAAATCCCCTCACCACACTCATCCGATCACGACCATCACTCAATTGTGAGAGTACATGTTCCGTTGGTCGAACTTTTTGGCGGTCGGGGGCAGCCCAAAGGCCGTCGTATTCAGTCTCACAACAAGGTGTGCAGCGCGCGCGAGAAAAAAAAAAGAAAACAAAAAAACATCTATGCATGCTCGATTTCCAATTAGTGCGACGGAATGAATCCTCGAGTATTCTAGGGTGATGACTGTGTCCCTTGTACCAGGACAAAGAAAGAAGAGATAATGGTGATGCTCGTTGTCGCTTTGCAGCTTACGGGACAAATGAGAGGATGATATTCTTGCGTGGAGAACCAACACGTCATCGAGCCCCCCCCTGCCATAAGACATGCTCTTGTCGGAAAGCGCAACGGGTACAACATGGACAAGCAAGACGAAGGTAAACTATGCTACCTGACCGTTAAGTAGTCGAGACGACAGTGTCTCTTCTCCGAGTGGAGATAGACAAGACGCAAGGAATCACAAAAACCGAATCTGTTGTTTCATGCCAAAGATCCCGAATATCAATGTAGAAGACGGCCAACTGTCATCGCCCACGCCTCACTCACACAAAACACGAGCCATCAACGCCATGTACCCGAAGGCCGCACACGCACAAAGACGACGTTATGGGCCTTTTCTCCTCGCTATTGAGAAATAAATTGGAGGATAAAGGAGTAGACAGTAGCTGTGAACAAAGAAAAGCGACAGAAAGGCGTCTTGGAAACGTGCTTTCTGCCAGGTTGGTATCAATGCTTCTTTCGGGGTTCAGAATAATAAATATTAACGCAATCGAAAGTTAGGCGCCTTGCCTCCCGGGGGCCACGCGAAAGGACATGAGCCAATCAGTTCGGTCAAAACCTTGGCCAGCCAACAGGTTAGTCGAACACGACGGCCCAGGAAGCCACGAGGGAGTTGATCCAAGCCACCCTTGGAGCAGCGCAGTCAGTCTGCCGGCAGAGACTCGGATCACAAGCATATAGAGTGGTGTGAGAGCCCGGAAACGCGACCAACGCCCGAGGCAGCTCTTGTCAACAGACGAAAGGCACCCTGGAGATGAACACTGACCGGACCCCAGCAACATGACAAGCACCCAGGGCCACGTGCAAGGGTGCGCGCAGTAGTTTATGGCGGTATGTATGCCCACTTGGAGATGTTTTCGGCAAAGATGGAAACGATGATCAAGAAGTGTGACCCCACCATACAAGAGCTTGGACCCTTCACAGAGTGTTGGAAAAGAACCCAGGAAGGGAGCGCCATCTCCATCACCTCAGGTACCAGTGATGATCGAAGCAGCGGGACAGAAGTACGCCCAGACACGCGATGTTCCTATTTCGGGGTGACCGGGTCGAATTAGACGCATGAAATCAAGTACCGAAGCAGAGCAGCTAGGGCGTCTCCGGAAGTACGCCCGGGCGCTCTTCTACAGGCCGACAGCGCTGGGGGGACTGACGGTCTGGCTTCTGACGGAGGCAGTACGGATGCACGACGTGCCCCCCCTCCCCGCGCGATCGCTACATGCCGATGAGGACGATACACCACCAGCTCCAACACGAGTCATCGGGTACCGCCGCACGTGCAGCAAATACCGGCAGGTCTCATTCGCCCAGATCCGTACAGAGGTTTGATGCGAAAGCGTGGAAACCACCATCCGGCTGCGGCGATTATTGTTCGCCGGAGCATTGGCCAGCCAACCTGGAGGATGAATCCCGAACCGAGCAACGTTCAGCGACCTCGTGGGGCGAAGGACCCAAGCAGGGGATGCCTGGAACAGCATTGGCCGAAACGCTTGAAGGACGGGTTCCAAGCGTTCCGTACCACAACCGAATCTACTGATCACGACCAAGAGAACGTTTAGGGTACCTCGTGCCTGTTGGACGTTCGCGGTGAAGACGGACAAGGGGCGACCGTGATACAATGGCATGCTGAGGGCGCGGCGGGGAACATGGTCAAATGGTATTGGAAGGAAGAGAGGACCAGCATACTACGCGTGGAAAAACACAGGGCAACGATGGTACTTCCCAGGAGAGGGGACCGAACCGACCACCGACTAGGGTCGGGGGGGAAAGCGTCGACAGACCCGGTTAAGAGGACACGCCTGCAGCTGAGAAGGCCAGGACAGATACGGCAGAACGTGAGGAGAAATGTGCACATGCCGACCTGAATAGTGTGGGGGTGGCAGGAAAAACCAGCCCTGCCTCTCCCCCGAATGCTGTGGTAGCGCTACCCCCCCCCTTCTCATTGTTTCATTTCCGCAGAGGATAAAAGGAGTGCATTATAAGTCTGACGGTGTTGGAGAAGCATACGGAGACGCTCCTGACACGCGTAAAGGAGGAGGAGCAGCCGCCACCGCCGCCCCGACCGTCATCGCTGATCATCGAAGCAGCGGGACAAAAGTACGCCCAGACGGCGTTGAGTTCGGGTACCCAGGTAGCCTCGTCAACGAACATGGCGACCTCACGCGGGATATAAACTACAGGAGCAGAACAGCGTGGGCGTGCGTCAAGAGATGTGGCTGTGAGCTCTTTGGCAGACCGAAAGCACCGTTTCGACCCAAGACCAGCCTGCTCCAGGTGGAGGCGACGGAGGCGCTGCCATACGATTGCATGACATGGGCCCCACGTCACGACCACTACCAGCTGTTGCGGTCGAAAATAGACCGCCGGCTTCTCCTGCGAGCTATCGGGTACCAACGTATAAACAGCATCTACCGGCAACTCTGCTACACCCGGACCCTGAAGAGGGTTAGGCGCCAGAGCGTAGAACCCACTGTTCGGCAACGGCGCCTACCGTTCGCGGGAGCATTGGCACGGCAGCCCGACGGGCGACTCCCGAAACGGCTAATGTTCGGCCAACTGGTGGGGGGGGGAGAACCCAGAAAAGGGATGCCCGGAGAAGAAGTGGCTGATGTGCCTGGAAGGCGATTTCAAGGCGAACAGGGCTACACAAGGATCCACGGATGACGAGTCATGTGTGTTCGGAGTCCCGAATATAGTTTCGACCGTGGCATGCGGGGATACTGCAGGGAGCCGAGAGGTTCATGACCACATGGCACAAGGACGAAGAGGAGAATAGCCGACGAAGAGCACTGAATCGCGACGAGGAGACCAGCAACAGTGCAGATATGGCAACAACCACGGGAGAGAGAGGAGGGCAGCAGATGAACGAGGCGGCGAGGGAAGGAAGTAAAGGAGAAAAGGCCGAGTAAAGCGATACATCTGTTCCCCCCCGCCCCAACTGCACTATTTTTATTGCATGCACCCCCCACGAATGATGGCATTCCTCGGTTTTCCTTGTGGCCCTGATTGTGATTGTGTTTGGTCGCTTGTAATGTGCTTTAACTACTTCTACTACTTCGAAGTGCTACTTTTCCTGCCTCGGTTTCTTGATAGTTCTTTTCCATCTCTTTCGTCGTTCCCCGGTTGGCCTTCTCCCTTTCTCTGTGCAGAACCAAGGTTGAACCAGGGGATATACCCTTCTCTCTGGCCTGTGACCTTGAGTTCAGTTCATTTCTGCCCCCCCATAGCGTGTGTGTAGGGGGGGAGCAGAGGGCTCCAGACTATCTGTCGTGGTTTAAATTGCCTTGCGGACCCTTCGGGTCCGTAATATTTGAATGAGTATGCCTTTGAAAGGTAAGATAGTTTGTGACCACGGGAATCGCTCGGTCAAGCTTTTTATCAGTACGGACCGATGAAGGCAACGCTTAGAGAGATCGGAACGGTATCCAATGTGAAGACAACAACAACAAAACAACAGCAAACCAACAACAAAAACAATCACAACATCAACCTGTTGTGTCTCCATCTGTACTTTTTGTATGGTTTTGTCCAGTTGGGTGACCTCAGAACCACCCACACGCAATATTCTTAGGTGTACGTGTGGAGAGAAAGGGCTTGGCCGGTGTTACCCCGGTGGTGAATACACCCCGGCCTAGTTTGGGCACGAGGATAGATACAGGCGACTCTCGTTTTGTTTTTCCGTGACGCGATGTTTTACTTTTATTTGTTGCATTCTTTGCTCTGCTCCGCATCCGTGCCGAGCGGCAGGGATGGCTCACTTGTATTTTTCCGGGTTTGTTAGCCTCCCGGTTTGTCACATATGATCAGCCATCGTTTTTAAGGATTGAGTCAATATATCTTGTTTGTTTCTACAAGTATGTACCATTTCTTGGGGTAGTTGACCTGTAACCACCGACCGCGCCCGAGTTACTTGGATCAGCAAGGAAATAAGAACATGAGTAGGGACCGGAACCTGAACACAACCACACAAAATGTGTATCAAGGTGACCAGGCCCGTACATGGTCATGTCATCACAAGCAAATATCACCTGCTGCACAAGGCGGTAACTGCTTGCTGGCAGCTACTTTCGTCCGCTTTCTTGAACTTTTCCACCTGCAAAACGATCACAGAAAACAGGGTGGCAGAGACAAGCCAGTAATGAAAATTCATTCACGCGGGCATCTGTCCAGGTACGGCTGTGATCTCATTTTCCCCACTCCAATTAGAGTGCGATATTCAGGCATTTCGCTTCCATACCGAGCCAGGATTACGAGACGGGGAGGGGTACGGGGGGGGTACGCTTGTCCAGCGCCTGGAAGCGCATCGCGTTCGAGCTCGCCCCCTGCGATGTCGGGCATGAGCGGCGTACGCACTGTTTCACAGGTCGAACTTTCAGCGCAGGGGTGTGCTAAAAACCTAATAACGAAAAGTTTTTACGTCAATTTTCGCACAGGTATCGGAGAAACAGAACATGGTCAACGTTCAATGCAAAAAAAATCCATGGTCGTAAGCCAAGTACCACATATATTCAACAACAAATGAACCAGTCGATGTGCCGAGCCAAGAACATGTATTCAAAGCAATGAACCAATCGACGTGCCGAGGCCCGATCTGACCCATTCGCAGTGCACACGACCCATTTGCCGAACGAACCACAAGCAGTGTGTCACGCACGCACACCCTGGCTGGTAAGGAGCATCAGCTTTTAGCCAATCGGTTGGGGTCGAGGCGTGCGTGTTCACAACGTCAAGTCCAAAAAGAAACAAAACACTTTCAGGCTGCCACCCTCAAGCTTCGACGGCCGATACTTCAGCCGTGCGTGGCCAACTCTACCCATGCTGGTTCTCGGGCTCTCTATAGGACGCGCTCAAAACGTGTATCTGGATGAGTATTTCAGATGTCACACAGCTCCCCCGCGCGCGCGGTTGATGGAAGAGCAGAACAGAAAAATTGAGCTCGTTTTAATGGACTGCAGGCAGAGAGCATAAAATATAGCTTCCGAGAACAGGTACGGCTAGCCGCACACGTAATCAGACGCGGCTGTCGAAGCTAGGGGTGGCGGAGAATATGTGAAACAGAAGATCAATTCCTTTGACTTCGTCAACATCGCACGAGAGCTGCTTGATTGCTGGTGTTGCGTGGCACAAGAGAACCAGACCCGCACTCTGATTACCCGCGGGTTTATGAATGTCACCCGCGCTGGTGGTTTGACAAGTGTGAACGTGCTATTTGGAAGGCGTAAATGTTTTCTCTGTCGTGTTTCACCCACCCAACATTTATTATTGGGCAATTGACAACACGGGTACTTTTTTTTCGGTGTAGGGCGCAACGCCTGACGCCGGGTACGCGCCTTCACATCGCCTTCCAGCGCTTCAACCCCATGCGCAAGGTCCTGTAGAAGGACGCCCAACTTTTTCTGTTTTTCACCCACAGGAACAAGGTTTACTAGGGGCTGGAAGAGGGGAGCTTATCGGAGGACCCCATTATGTCCACGAAACCGCGGGGTACACCCCCCTGTCTGCTTACAAGTTCATCTAGTACCCCATCTTGTTCACAAACGTGCCCCACAATCTTCAAAGCATACACCCGTTTTGTTAAGTGGTGACACAGCCGCGGATTGTCGAAATGACAACCAACAACCAACCGCAGACAACCATATATCTATATTTTCTATCTTCCATCTCCTTGCCTCGCCGCAGACCACAACAAAGCCTGTATGTTGCACCGCACACCACTGTACCTCAACATCTTCTGTCGCCACACTACGGTGGTCTGCGATTGGTTGTTAGATGTCATTTTGACAGTCCGCAGGAGCGTCACCACTGAACAAAAAGGGGGTATGCCTTGGAACATAATGGGGTACGTTTTTGAACAAAATAGGGTACTAGATATAAACTGTTAGCAGACAGGGGGGTGTACCCCGCGGTTTCGTGAACAAAATGGGTCCTCCAACAAGCTCCCCTCGTACAGGCCGTAGTTAACCCTATGTGGGTAAGCAAAAAAGAGTTGGGCGTTCTTTCAAATAAGGACCTTGCGCATGGGGTTAAAGCGCTAAATGGCGGTGAAAGGAGGCGCCTACCCGGCGTCAGGCGTTGCGCCCCACACCAAAAAAAAATCCCCATCCTGTGCCTAAACACGCGGGGGTATCTCCGCTTTTGTCAATTGCCCTTTATTTTTCCCGAACTTTACATGACGTATGAAACATGGCTCAGCTACCGAACGCTTGACGCTGTCGAACATCCCCCCAAGAAATGGGAACATCTCGATTGCGGCCAGATGGGTCCATTTTCATAGGTCAAACAATGTTGATGTTATGCGTCAAACGATGTTGATGTATGCCTACGTAGGTGCCCCTTCTCACCTCAACCCAGAACTCGACATTCTCGTCCACAAGTTGCTCAGCAGCAAACGTGTTGAATGCTCCCAAACAAAACGGCGGGCCCGCTTCATCGAGCAGTACCTCCTGCCAAACAACAGTTCCATTCAGTAGCGATCAATGGAAAAACCAACACTCGAGCGTTTCGATACGGGGAAACGACGAAATTATGATGTAGTGCCTCACCCATAACTCCAAAAGTCAAATGACAATCTACGCCCGCAGCTCAACCAATTCGGTCGTGGTTTGGTCCACCTTCTTGGCAGCTATCAAGAGTCTTCTGGGAGTTAATGCCAATATACAACTAATACTGATGATATGACGGACCATCGCGTGGACTTGGGAGGCAAGACAGAGAGGAACAATCGGCCAAGGGTGTCAACTTCAAATGCCATTTTGCGCGGTGCAACGAAAAACCCAAGCGATTGCTAACCACTGGTAAGCACACGAACAAGCATGTGGGTTGTCCGTTCTTCCCATCCGAATGGCGACGAGTGTTCGTGTGTCTGGGTACGAGCATGATAGATCTGCTAGCAGCACGGGGGGTGGGGTACGTAGACAGGAGCATGCGTATGCCTGAAAAAGGCTACTCTGTGTGGGCCCCCTTCCCCGAATTCGGGAGGGCCACTTCTTTCCTTCCTTTCCTCGCTCCCGCGGGTGCCTAATCAGAGAGAGTTAAAGCGTGTCTTCTCCTCCCAGGTACGGACATACCAACACACTAGTGTTTATTCCCTCGAGGGAGTCCATTAGGGATGGCGGGCCGCAGAACCGGAGGGACCACTCCGGACGGCTCGCAGGCAGGAGACACAAATAGCAGCGAGCAGATCGACAGCATGCGGTCTGAGATCAGTTCTTTGACACAGCAAATGGGCCAGCTGGTGCAGCTGGTCGGAGGACTTGCTGCACGTATAGAGGAGAAGTCCGGCGGTGCCACGGAGGGCGCCGCTGAAAGCGGCGGCGCCGTGGAGAGCGTCGCCACA
>CACKRE030000526.1:134055-147121 GCA_902602495.3 Ectocarpus sp. CCAP 1310/34 | reverse complement strand
ACCTCGGGATCACCTACGTCCGCGGATCAGGGCTAGACCTAGACGTGTTCGTCGATTCTAGTTACGCCGACAGCACCGTTGACACGTTCGACGACGGGGTTAGCCGCGACTGTAGGTGGGGCCGTAGTGTGCGCATCCACGAAGACACAGCCAGTGACGGCTCAGTCGACCACGGAGGCAGAGTATATTGCACCCGGGGAGGGCGTGAAGGAAGCGTTGTTCGTGCGTGGTGTTCTGTCGTTCATTGCGCCCGAGACGAGCGGTGCCACGATCAGGGTCCGTGAGGACAACGAGGGGGCTCTCGCGTTGGTGCAGAACCCTTTCAGCTCGGCGAGGAGCAAGCATATCGACGTGCGGTTCCACTTCATCCGCGAGCTCTTCAAGGCGGGCAAGATCACCGCAGATTATGTCTCGACAGAAGAGCAGCACGCCGATATGCTGACCAAGGTCCTTGGTAGGGGCAAGTTGGAGTACCACCGGAAGGCTCTGATGAACCTGCCGATGTAGGGTTCTGGTCTCGTTTTCGTGGCGTTTGTTTTGTTTTGTTCTAGCACTGGATGTCTCGGACCATGGCATGTCACGCAGGAAGCGTTGGGCAGGGGCGTCACCCGCGGCGGGAGCTTAGGGTTTTTGACCAATTGCTTCGGGTGTGTAATCAGCGTGGCCTGTCCAATCTGTCCTGCCTTGGTCCTGCCCTGATAGTGCGGCCGTTGGAATCCTTCGTGATAGCGACGGTTCCTTTTATGTTTTGAGTTTGTAGGCGAGGGTTTTTGATCCGCATGGCCGAGTTTTTCCCTTGCACCCGTTTTGTATGGGTAACCTAAGTAGATCTTGAGTATCCATGCCCCACTGATGGTTTCTCGATAGCTTGACGAACCGGGGAGGGTGTTCGTGTATCTGGATACGAGCATGATAGATCTGCTAGCAGCACGGGGGGGGTACGTAGACAGGAGCATGCGGATGCCTGAAAAAGGCTACTGTGTGTGGGCCCCCTTCCCCTAATTCGGGAGGGCCACTTCTTCCCTTCCTTTCCTCGCTCCCGCGGGTGCCTAATCAGAGAGAGTGAAAGCGTGTCTTCTCCTCCCAAGTACGGACATACCAACAACGAGTACATTATTGGGAACGCCACATCACGCGTCCACTCCAATCTTTTAGGTTTGGACGATTCCAAGAAGGGAACCTTGCAAAGCGAGACCACAGTCAAACCTTTGGCAATACGTAGGGGGGGGGAATTGAGCAGGTCCATGGGCGGTGCCGCGATAGAGGAGATCATGCAGGCTGGGGTTTGGAAAACGGAGTCCACGGCGAAGTACTACGTTGAATCCTCCTCCACTCGGGAGCGGGCGTCTACACAGCCACCAACGAGGCGTCGCTGTCTCCGGCCTTTGAAGAGACTTTGCAGCGTGTGCCCGCCGCAGGAACCGTTGATGAAACGACTCAAATCCACGAAAGGTTGGATGATTCATCCAGGCTCCAGGTCAGTAGTCAAACACAAGACTTTAAAAAGGAAAGATTGTGTGGGACCACAAGCCGGAGCTGGAGGCCTCATCCACAATCCGATACTTTCATTAAATGGCCCTAGGCCAGGAACAAAATACAGCAGTGAAATTGGGCTACGCATGAATCCAAGATTCGGAACGAAATATGGAGGAAGGCGCCAGCGCTTGGAATCTGTTGATACAAGCACACAGTTGATCAGTATCAATTATCCCTGACCTTGATTACGATAAAACGCCAGGTAGAACAGGAAAATTTAAGACCACCCACACCCCCTGGTGTTCAGGCGTACACGTTTATGGATCATATAAAGACTCCTTGCCGCACCAACTGCGGTCGGTGCGGCAGTAGTCCGTGGGGCCGTCGGCCTCAGAGCTGGAGGCCTCATCCAAAATCCAATACTTTCATTAGATGATTCTATAGGCTAAGAGCAAAACACCACAGTGTTTTGAATCAGTTATTGCATATAGAGTGCCGCGTGTCACGGTTGCTTTCCCCGATTGAAATTTTCGAGGCTCCTCGGGAATAATGTACTTGGTGTTACCATGATAATCGCAGTTACCGTACCCTTCCAAACTAGTACCGACCAGATCGTTTCCGCCCGTTCCCATCCAAACCAAGGAAACCTATCCCGCCATCCCCCCATCGAATTACTTTGCGAATGCTGAACGTGGCTCTTTGATACCAACCAAACAATTACAGAGCAGACTACGGATACAAGATAATGATGTGGCTTGTCATGGCAAATGTCGAAACATGATAGAAAAATTTGCCTTGTTCCTCAGGAATTCTCTTAACCCTTACGTGACTATAGGACGATTCAGCTCCGTTCTCAGCTCCGATCACTTTGCGTGCCGAAAGATCGTCGTTGAGCCTCGCCTAAGAGCAAAAGCATTACATAAGACCAGCAGGGAGACACAGAGGCAGCCCTCCCCACAAGTACGCTTATCAGCAATGCGCAGAGGACACACAGTACAATACTATTCCCCATGTCTAATATCCCTGATGTGGGGCAGATATCCTTTCCAGATCCAATCCAATGCCTGCCGGTCCTAATATTTAAACGCAAAATACCACCGGAGGGTACACACAGCAACTTGAACATGTGATCAACCCGATGTCGCATTCGCGGGGGAGAGCAGAGAAAACGCACACCGGAGCCGATGCTAACGCTACCTGGGAGCTTGATATTGTTGTTATTGCGGTGCGTGTGGTTCCCCGTAATGGGAGTGAAGGGCGGGTCGTCTGCTGTGTGCAAATTTTCGCTCAAAGCAGAGGATTTTCACGACTACAACTCCGATCACACCTCTCTATTTGTGGTACAGAATTGTAAAATTTGTCACGATTTTAATGCATTTTGTGCGATAGTGGATGATGGTCTCGATTCTCTGATGAGTGGGCCGTTTTTTTCGTCTATCTGGCGCTTCTGGGAGGCGGGCTCCGGTCAGCGTCTTCGCATCTAGCGCCGCTAGCATATGATTTGCTCTTGCAGTATGCTCTGTCCAAGAATGAGGTTGTCCAAGGATAAGGTGGAGAAGATGTGCCAATAGGTATTGCTTGCACAAGTACATCCTCTGTGCGGATGGTTGCTGTCGTAAGCAGGCATGCACACCTGCTCATCAGAAACTACTGCTGCTGTAAGTCTACATTTCTTTCCGCATAACTGCTGCTGTTGTACAGCAGTAGTATTACTACTGTACTGCTGCTAGCCACCCTTACATGTAGCGCGTCTCCATCCTTGTGAGCACCACACATGCAATCACTGCTGCACCATCCTTACCACCGTTATTTGTGGGTGTACACGCACGCATGGAAGATCTTTGACCGCAGACAGCCAGTTGTGGAATAAAAACAAAAACTTCAAACTAACCCAGTTACGTAAGGGTTGAACCGAGCGCTGACAAACAGATCTAAATAAAACACGCTCGCCACCGTACTAGGAGGTTGACGTCATTTGTGTGATTTCGAGATGTTGCTGAGAAACGCGGCAGTCCGGCGTTCCTATTATCTTCATAAGGCTTACCTCGCGTGGACCGGCAATCAGGGGTCAGGAGAAGCAAAGCAAACGTGTACGAGCAACGTTTTCTAACACGGAAAGGAGGCAGTACCAGAGAATACAGGGAAATCAATGGGGTGGGAGGTGAAGCGTTCTCCCGTTTTTCGTCACGCGCTCTTCTGCATGGGCCTCAGAGGACCCGTCTGTACATTGCCCATTGTGTGTGAGGCACGTTAGACATTGGTGGTGCGCGTATTGGCCACTATAAGTCGCTGGCACTGGCTCTGTGTCAGGGGCCGCGAATCCGCGCCACAAAAGCCATCGCAAGCTTTACACAATAGTTTTAACATATTGTCGCTCAAACCACACACGTTCCACACACCATCAGCAACGCCGTACAAAACACAAGGGCAGCGGGTTACAGCAGTATGATTTGCGGCAAGCACGCAACCCTAACGTATGCGTGCTTGGGACTCACCACGCCCACTGCTGCGCAGCGAACAACACAGGCAAATAGGGAACGATACCGGCTCCAATTTTTACCCTGCCCGTGGTGTTCCGCAAGAGGAACTTTATTACCCGTCAACTGATCACAGAGACCGCGCAGAAACATCTGAGCGATGTCAATACAAATATAGGTCGCCCCGGTGGTCTAGTGGTATCCTCGTAATCCGCTAGTCGCAGAGGTCGTGAGTTCGAATCCCCATGGGGCGAAAAATTTACGAAATGTGCGGGTGGAAGCGAAATATAGCTGACAAGCTGTTGTGAGTACCAAACTTCGACGTTAGCACCGTTGCCGTGACGAGGGAAAGGGACGGCTGGGCCTTTCACGCGATAAAATAACAATTCAACACGCACCGCAGGAGGAAGGGGGGGGCATGGCAAGAAATAAAAAGGGGAAAAAGTCTAGGTGTTTACCCCGTCCTGTGTGACCCTGGATAGTCGCGGTTGTACGAATTACACTGATACTCTACATACGCTGAAAAGGTGTAGTACATACACGTCTCACCACGAAAAATGGGGGGACTGTCGCCATAATACATACGATGAAAGCACATGCAAATACCGGCCGAAAAGCATGAAGTTGGAGAACGCAGCAGCAGTCTTTGTTTCAGCAGAATTAAAAAGTGCAGCTTACGCCCAAACAGTTGAAAACATTATTTTCCCCGAGGCGGCACTTGTAGACACAGCGCGTAGCAGACCCGTAAACATACCTTCGCAGGGCATTTTGTTTTTGTGGATATACGCAATAACCAAAATAGATCGGACGGTGCGTGAGTGAAAACAATGCGTTGTCGTTGCCGTAGCATGACGCCCACATGGTTTTGAGTGCGCTCATGGAGCCCTGACATCAACGTGGAAGGATTGTTGCTCTAATGGTCCTTGAGCATTTTTACTATTACGGACGAACACAGTATTCAGGTCTAAATTGCCCTGAAGAAAGTATTTTTGATTCTATTTTTCAATGCTTTTGTCCGAAAAACTATGTACTTGTGGCCTTCAGAAGAGATCCTCGGACACCCAAAGGAGGGCACGAGTATGCACATGGGGATCAAAAGGAAGCTCATGACCACAGCTCTCTGTAGAAACCTGGGTTGCACTCAGACTTTCTATATCGCGTACAAATATGCAGCTGAAAATGGGCACTTCAAGCGCCTTTTTTTCACTGGGAAATAGAGTCGGACCAGCCTGGTTCTGAATTGGCAACGCCAGCAGAACTTTTTGGAAACCCTGGAAGCGTGCGCTCCGGGCAACGTGCCCCTCTTCGAAATCCAACACGTCGGTGTCAGCACTGCGCTGTGGAACAGAGGCACCTTGGGTCTGGTGACTACGGCTGCACATGCGCACATGGTGACCAAAAGGAACGGTCGCTATGTTGCGACCGGCGTGACAGCCAAAGGGAAGGCCAAGACGGAGAAAGCGAACTTGGCGAACATGCTGCGCGCGAAGGAGGCAGCTCTCGCTGTCCGCGAAGCAACCGTCGCCGCTTGCGAGGCCGCGATGGCGGAGAAGCAGCGGCAGCAGCAAGTACCCGAAGCGGACACACGTACGCCCTAGCAAGAGGCGCGCGAGCACAAGCTGTCCAGCAGCGTGACGACTTGGCCCCCGGGACAGGCTCTCTTCTGGACATCGCTGTCTCGAAGGGGTCCTCTCCCCTGAGTCAATGTGGTGGTTTGAGTCATGGCATGTTGCAGATTCCAAGGGAATGACAGTTACCATGTTTTCATTCGTTCTGTGTGGTGTCTTGCAGCTTAATCGACAACGATCAAGGTTGACATGTCGCGGTCGATAATACATGATAATTTTTTGAACACCAACATGTCTTTCAGCATTCTTTTCTCGCATGGCGATCCCAGTGATGCGGTTCGTTTGAGCTGTGGGTGTTGGACATAAGCAGCCATTTGCCCAAGATATCAAACAACCTGGGCCAAATTTCCCGCCGCCGCCAAGGCCAAAATTCGGCACATGTGGCGATTGCTCTTCGGGAAAACTTTGCTTTTTGTATTTTCTATTTCATTATGACGGCGTTGACACTGCGGTTCATTCAAGCCATCGTGGGTTAACATGCATGGAAAAACGGCCAAGATATGCTGGGATTCGCGCCATATCTAGAATCTGCCCCGCGGGGTAAAAAATGACATAATGAGGCGTTTCTCTGTGGCATCGCCGACTTGTTTTTTGTTTTTTTCCATCGTGAACGCCTGTTCCATACGGTTTGTTTAAGCTATAGATCAACACCATTGACCTAATATTGCTTAACCAACTGCCAAGGACCTGAATACTATATTCCTCCGTAATACGATATCCGACAAAGCTCTCATATTTCGTACTTGCGTCGAAAGGTAAAACTCTCGAAACCAAAATGATAGAAAGAAGTCGCATATAAGAGAATGATTTCGGCTTGTCACGGCTTCTCTTACATCGTAGCCGGCGTTGTACCGCGCAGGTGCTGAATTGCCAATCCCGTGCGGTAATCCCATACAGACTACCATATAGAGTAGCTCAGGGGGCTGACAACAAACCTCCAGGCAGGCGTTTGTTGTTTCTGTGTTTCAACTGCTTGCCCGCTGTTTGGCGTAGCACATCATAGTGTACAGGCTGGACGGCACCATACGTGCTTGTGGTTTAGCTTGATGTGCATGTGCGTGGTCGTTGATTTAGTAACTTGAATGTGTCGTCTCGCAGATAAGTTCGATGCATGCGAATCCTCACGTAGCTCAGATAAGTGATCAAGTGATTGATATTTCGAAGAATAGATCTGGGTATAACGTCGTTGTTTGTCCTTAGTTATTTGCCTGGTCTTTCCGTGATTCGACTGCGAGATTTGGCCTGCAGTCTCAATACAACTGAAAATCGAAAATGCGATACAGTAGGGCGCTCCGTTTAGCGAGCCCCTGTTTAGCAACACGCTCTGTTTAGCAACAAAACAAGCACGTCGCACCGGCGCAGGCCAGTAGAATAACTGCTTTATAATTGGTACTTCTGAAGCAGTTCGGTTTGGCGACTTGCCCTGAATAGAAACGGGGCACCCCACTGCAGGTTCACTCGCGATTTCGGTTCTTTGCGGAACGCATCTATTGGGTGTCACACGCGCTGAACAAGAACGCAAAACAATCATGGTGCATACCCGTGTGGTTTTGTTACCATCCAACATTGCCGTGCATTACCGTGGTCGTTGGTTTCCGTAAGGAAACGACCGTGATGGCCAGTAACTATCCAACATAAATTGCCCTGCTCTTGAAGGGCTGCCTCCAATCCGTGGCCTGCCTTCCTTTGATCCTTTGAATGGATTGCAATTTGTTTGGTGTATGACGGCTTGACGAAACGAGTCACAGTTCCTGCCGCCGCAAAACGTGCGTTTCCGTCGATGGCCCCGGTACTACAGTGCTTAACGGTATACAACAGTACGACAATCCAACGGCGGGAGCCCGAGTTGGGGGCATTGAACGACAAATAAAAAAAGGAAGCAATAAAGCACACATATATTTCTCTTTGCGCGGAGTCCTCTACACACATGCGCTTGCTTGTTGTTCGTTGGTTAGCGTCTGTCTCGAGGTCGTGGATGACGAACACAGGTGCGTTTCGGAAAGATCCGTTCAAAACAGCAGTGAGTGGCTGCCTCTTGACGCCGATAACAATACCCTACAACAGACCAGCAGTGCAACCGTCTTTCATCTTCTGTTTCTGTGTGCGTCCTCTCTTTTTCCTAACGAACAGCACAGCAGTCAGTCAGTCAGTGTTTACCGACAACATACAGTATAAAACAAGGGTACCATATTATATTTATTGATACACCGATACAGTTTATTTTTGGGTACAGAAGTACCATTATACAATTGGTTTGTGCTGATGCTGTAGTGTAGTGAGTCTAGTGACTTCCAAGTTTTCCCTATGGAGGCCTGCTGGAGGCGCATAGTGATTTCAATGGACAAGTGTATACTGCTGTGCAAAGACGTTCACCACGCGTAGACTACAGCAGTGGTACTGCAGTATCCTACGGCGGATCTCTACTGCTGCTGTACGACACTTTAGGCTTCAAGTACATGCAGGTAGGACTGCTGTATTGTAGTATTTACGGCGGATGTACTGCTGTAACATACGCATATCTGCGTGCGACTTGCATATCCGCGCCGGAGCTGGAAGATCGCCCAAAAACAGGTATGCTGGCGTGTATAGACTATGCACCGAAAAAAAAACTAGTACTTCAGCACAGAGTGTCGACAGTTGAGACACACACTGCTGTGTTTGCTGGTTCCCGTACCAATCATGACCGAACTAAAAAAACGTTACCGAGGGGAGCATTTAGTTTATTGTTTGTTTCCCGGTCCGATGGCGACACGAAAGAATAGAAGGGTACGCTGAAGACTCCAATCCACTGGGTACGACGCGGCGTCACGACCCGATAAGACCTGTCATTTTTGCAGTATACTGCTAGGCCACCAGCAACCCAGTGCATGCAGCAGCACCGGTGCTGATTGGAGCAAACATGAAGACATAGAGAGAAAGAGAGAGAGGAGGTATTATCATGAGATCCGCTTGCTTGTGATGTACTTCATGCAAAAGCTACTTCGAGCCCCCATCTCTCCCTGCAGCTCCCCTGCTGCTGCAGAGCGGCGTTGTGGATATAAGTGTGCTGCGAGGATGCCGTGATGGTGTGTTGTTACACGCCGTAAACTACGGAGTTTCCCCCCTGGGGAGTGAAGGGGATCGTTTTTTACTCTGAAACCAAACCTCCTGGGGGGAAAATGACGAACGGCGTTTTCCTTTTTTTCAAACGCAAGCCCGGGTTGTTCAAAATAATGATGGTCCACACACCACACATACAGAGTGACGAAACTGGGATAGATAAGTTTCACGAGCAAGCGTTCAACAAGCAGAGGGAGGAGGAACGTAAGAGCAACGAAGGCGAAGATAAAAAACACAGCAAGAGGTACCATCGCCAACGCTCATGCACAGTTAGGGTCTCGCGTGACCCCCCGAATTCGTGTATGCGCGTGGCATGATTATTCGTGATTTGTCTGTGTGTTTTTCCAAAAACAAAGTTCTTCCGCAAAAATATCTGACTACGCCAAAACGTGCTTTAACTTGATATTAGAGTTGCAACGAATATCCCGAATCTCTGGCTCCCACGAACGAACTGACTCTTGACATTCCACGGAGACATGTGAACAGGTCATACGGATGTTTCTGTCGTATGTTTTTCGGAATGGGCATCAAAAAGTCAGCAAACACTCTAAAAACAAGTGATTTTCGGTGTTTCTTACCGGCAGCCTCGTACGTGTGTGGAGATAACGAAAAACAAAAACGACCAAAACACAGCTCTCGCTCCTGCGGAGGCTACGCAACAATCCGCACTACAATCCACCACTCCTACGCCGCACAGCACGGGTTACAAGAAATGGTGCCGATGGCTAAGGCACGGTCAAAAAAACCACGCTCGGTGAAGACAAAAAACAAAAACAAGCTGCGCCGTCAAAACGAGAAAATGTTGGCAGAAACTGGGATGAGCATGGGAGAGAAGTCGGGTGTCAGCAAGCGCGCAGCCGCCGCGGTACGCGGGGACGTTGCTTCGCTTGGCCTCAGCCTCACCAAGGCGAAGAGAGTTGCTGATGTAGCGCGTGAAAGTAAAAACAAGGCGATGGCAGCGAAACGAAGTGCGGAGAAAGCAGCGAGGGAAGCAAAAAAAGATGCCGAGGAGAAGCAGCGGCTGATTGACCTAGCGAAGGATGCAGCGGACGCCGAACACGCGAGCAGGGTGAAGGCGGAGGAGGCCAACCGTGTGGCGAAGAAGTAGCTGGAGCTGAGGCAGCGGCGGGTTGATCTCTTGGAGCAGAAGATGGCTCGTTTGACTTCAGAGAAACGGGAGCAGGACAAAAAATATCGCGAGCTGGCGGCGGAGCTTGGTCTAAAACGGCGGGAACGAGCTCCTCCTCCTGCTCCTGCTGCTGCTGCGCCTGCTGTTGGGTCGAGCTTGGTTCTTCGGCATCAGGTCATGAACGAGGCGAGGAGGGCGGCTCAGAGGGAGAGAGACCTGCAAACTATGAGGAAGCTGGTTACGGCCAACGCCAACCTGAGAAGACAGGTAGGTGAGGACGGCGATAGGTCGTGGCAGGGAGAGCTACATATTTTTTGGTGGTTGGTCTTTTTTCTCTGAACGGCTTTTTTTCACAGCTCTCTTGTCTCATAATCTTCAACTTGGATGTGTTCCTGCTTTTCCCACCTTGCTGCTCTGCTCTCGGCCGAAACAGGGTAGCCGCCAAAGGGAGACGATCGTAAAGCAGGCTTCTGCTCTGAAGGAACACGTCGCGGCGCTCAAGGCCGCACGCGAACCCTCTCCGGCACCGAAGGGAATTTCTCTCCGGTGCAATTTGTTTTGTTTGTCATACTAAAAAAAATCACCCCCTCTCAGATTTTTTCATGGTGTGCGGAGGATTTTCGCACACGATACATCACATCTTGTGCAGGGCGCACGCACGCTACCACGGGCACTAGAGCAGCGTTTGCTACCGTTCCAGCGCCAAAAGTAGCTATGGGTACTGCACTCGCGACGCATTGTCACTTGAACCTCACCCAAGTTGGGGAAGGGTGGGGGCCGGTGTAATTTGTTTTGCGTGTACACAACTCAAAAACACACACACACGCGAGCGCGCCACGCTGAACAATTTTTTGCCTGCGGAGAATTTTTGCACACGATACATCACATCTTGTGCAGGGCGCACGCACGCTACCACGGGCACTAGAGCAGCGTTTGCTACCGTTCCAGCGCCAAAAGTAGCTATGGGTACTGCACTCGCGACGCATTGTCACTTGAACCTCACCCAAGTTGGGGAAGGGTGGGGGCCGGTGTAATTCGTTTTGCGTGTACACAACTCAAAAACACACACACACGCGAGCGCGCCACGCTGAACAATTTTTTGCCTGCGGAGAATTTTTGCACACGATACATCACAACTTGTGCAAGGCGCACGCACGCTACCACGGGCACTAGAGCAGCGTTTGCTACCGTTCCAGCGCCAAAAGTAGCTATGGGTACTGCACTCGCGACGCCATGTCACTTGAACCTCACCCAAGTTGGGGAAGGGTGGGGGCCGGTGCAATTCCTACTGCGTGTGTACAACTCAATAATCGCAGTTTTTGGAAAAAATTTTTTCATCAAGTCTTCTCTCTGTCGGCGCTCTCCTCATCCCCCGAGCTAAAACTCAGCGCATCCGACCCATCACTCTCACACTCAGACTCCTCAGACGTCCAATAGGGCGGAGCAGCGTGCCGCACACTCTTTATGTCTGCTGTGGGCCCAATAAAGTCAATCCAAGACGCCAGACGCTTTCCCACACACACTCAAAAAAAAATTGAACAAAAACACGCTCATACCCGATCATTTTGCGGTCTGTTCGCCTGAATTGGTGAAATGTGATTGGTCTAAGAAGGAATTAGGATTTGTACGAAAGTAACTCCGCGTGACAGAAAAAAGGCCCAAAAAGAGGGTCACGCGAGACCCTAACATTAATTCGCAGTTTGTCCGCAGGAATAAGCCCTTTTCATGGTTCGGTTCTACCTTGAGTTGCGCGATCCAAACATGAATGCGATATTTCTTTTTCCTTTCTGCGCAAGGTTTCCTTAGCATGCTACGGTACGTTTCAGCTGACTCCAGGGATGATAAATGCAAGAAAAAGACAAGAAGACGGAAGCATTTCACCCACAAAACAACCTCGACGGCCAAGTGACAAACGGTACACCCAGATCTCGCTCGAAGCGCAGATCTGCAAACGATTTTTCCGTCCAATATCATGCTTTTGTGCTCCGCGATGAAACAGAGTCGACTCAGAAAATAAGGGAAATACATCGGGGGGGACTCGTGGAAAAACTAGTTTCCCGGGGCGAAATGGCAAAAACCGGGGCAAACTTGTTGTTGGCCAAAACGATCTACCCCGGGGCTACATCAACGAAACCATGCTTCCAGGCCGAAAAGGTAATGGGGGGGGGTGACTGTACTAGGGGGGGAAACTCCGTAGATTACGGTAATACATACCCAACGGTTGATGCTTCGCGAGCTGGTTGGAGGAGAGGGACCTGGCAGGGCGAAACCGGAGTAAAGCTAACAGATGTGTTTGGAAGGACCTCAAGATGTTCGAGGCAGAGCACGGATGTAAGGACACCGAGTCATCCTTCTTCGGAGCCCCGCAAACAGCTTGGATGTAAGCAGCCAAGATGGAGCGCGGTGTATCGTAGCAAACGGGGGCACTGCAGGGAGCTACGACGTTCATGACCGCCCGGCACAAGGATGAAGAGGACGGTAGCCGACAACGAGCGCTTAAACCAAACAACAAGCCTGGCAACAACACGGACACGGAAACAACCAATGGGGCGGGAGGGGTACAGCAGACGCACATGACGGCGACGGAAAACAGAAGACGAGAAGACGCGGACCGAGTGGTGCGAAATGCCGTGCCGGATTGAACACCTTGATAGTCCCCGTCCCCGTAACTGCACCAATGCACCAACCCCCCACAAGTGCTGACGTGCGTTTGCTGTCTCGGGTGGCCCGTTTGAGCTGTCTTGTGTTGTATTGTTTGTTGGTCGCGACGGAAAGTGGTTCTGGCGTATGTCTTTCTCTTGTGACTTTCTCTTTTGCTCCCTCTGCTTTTCCTTCTTTTCCGTTTCCTTTTCCTTTTCCTGCTTTCTTTTTCTTTTTCTTTTTCTTTTTCTTTTTCTTTTCCAGCCTATGGCTACCTGGCATATCGTGTAGAGGCGAGCGAAGAATATTAGACTATCAGTCGTTGATTTCAATTGACTTACGGACCCTTCGGGTCCATTTGATTTGTGTATACCATTTTTGGGTGATTTAGCCTGTGACCACGGGAATTGACCGCGTCAAGTGCTTGACTAGTACGGACAGAAAGAGGTACTGGGTGGAAAAAACGGAACGGTTCTAAGTGTGAAAAAAAACACAACAACAACGCTCCAGTATCAACGCGGGAGATATACCCCTCCCCCCTATCCCCACCGGTGTTTACCATCGGGGTTGGGTTTTCGTCGCTTGGCAACGACGTTGTACAACAAGCCGCCCCCCCC
>CACKRE030000526.1:71348-99755 GCA_902602495.3 Ectocarpus sp. CCAP 1310/34 | reverse complement strand
AAGATCCACCTGCTCCAGGCGGAGGCGATGGAGGCACTGCTGTACGGCTGCATGACATGGTCACCACTCAGCGGCCACTATCAGACGTTGCGGTCGATACACCACCAACTGCTCCTTCGAGTGGTCGGGTACAAGCGCAAGAAAGACAGCTACCGGCAGCTCCCTTACACCCAGACGCTGAAGAAGGTCCGATGCCAGAGCGTTGCGGGCACGATCCGACAACGACGCCTACTGTTCGCGGGAGCATTGGCAAGGCAACCGGACGGGCGACTCCCGAAGCGACTGATGCTCGGGGAATTGGCGGGGGGGGAGAAGCGACGTAGGGGGAGACAGGGACAGAAGCTCGACGACCTGAAGGCATTCGGGGCCGACCACGGATCTACCAAAACCGATCCATATTGTCTCGGAATCCCGGTTCTGAAAGACACGGCACCGAAGTTCAAGTGGACCGAAGCCGCGTAGATGGAGGGGGGCGTACCCTGGCATGCGGCGGTGCTGCACGGAGCTGAGAGGTTCATGACCTCCTGGCACGAGAAGGAAGAAGAGGCCAGGCGACAACGAGCGCTAAAACGAAACANCGACCTGAAGGCATTCGGGGCCGACCACGGATCTACCAAAACCGATCCATATTGTCTCGGAATCCCGGTTCTGAAAGACACGGCACCGAAGTTCAAGTGGACCGAAGCCGCGTAGATGGAGGGGGGCGTACCCTGGCATGCGGCGGTGCTGCACGGAGCTGAGAGGTTCATGACCTCCTGGCACGAGAAGGAAGAAGAGGCCAGGCGACAACGAGCGCTAAAACGAAACAACAAGCCAACAACCAATGGGGCGGGAGGGGGGCAGGAGACGGACGAGACGGCGAGGGAAGAAAGCAAACGAGAAGAGACGGACCGAGTGGCGCGATACGTGTCGGATTGAATTTCTTTTAGCCAATTCTCCCCCCCAACGCTGCACCATTGCACCGACCCCCCACTAGTGATGACGTACCAATGCAATGTATCGCTGCTTGTTGGCCATGTTTGCATGTTTGCTTANAAGCAAACGAGAAGAGACGGACCGAGTGGCGCGATACGTGTCGGATTGAATTTCTTTTAGCCAATTCTCCCCCCCAACGCTGCACCATTGCACCGACCCCCCACTAGTGATGACGTACCAATGCAATGTATCGCTGCTTGTTGGCCATGTTTGCATGTTTGCTTATTCGTTAGTGATCTCTCCACCGTGTGCCTTTTTCTGTCTCTTATTTCTTGTTATTTTCGGCCTGGTCCCTTTTAGTCCTCGCTCATTTTCATCTTGTTTTCTCTTTCCTCACTGTTCTCTTATACTATTTTTTCTCTTTTTCTCTTCTTTCGTCTCTCTTTTTTTGTGTGCCAGATGGCCTTGTCTCTGCTGGCGTTGTGAAGTACCAAGATTGAACCAAGGGGGTGTACCTCTTTCTCTCCGGCCCGTGATGGTGACTCCTCGTCTCAGTAGTGACCTCGCGCATCGCGCAGAGGGAGTGGAGGACTCCAGAATATCAGAATATCTGTTGTTGATTTCTATTGACTTACGGACCCCTCGGGGCCAATGTATTTGAGTGTACCTTGTTAGGGTAAGTTACCACGGGAATCGACCGCATCGAGTGTTGGATCAGTACGGACATACGAAGGTCCTAACCCTTAGAGATCGGACCGGTTTTTGATGTGAAGACAACAACAACATACCTTGCTATGGACCTTGATTTTCCCGCTGGCACTGACGCTTTTCATTAGTCACCGGTGACGTCGATGCTACTTCGTAATAAGTACGACATACGTATCTATGCATACCGATAGACTTGCCAACACCTTGCGTGAAGGGATACCGGGCGGCAACCCCATGGCATGCCCGCACACCAGCATATGCGAATGATCTATCAATCATCTATCAATGATCTATCAGGACGACTGAAGACCCCAAAAGGTTAAGGCATGACAGAATAGGTGATGTTTGACGCTGGCTCTTTTTTTTACTCAAAATCCAATACAAAGAGAGAAGAACATCCTTCCCGCCAGAGTTAGCTTTGGGGGTCTACTGCTACCATCAGTAGAGGACATGATGAAGAGGCGTTGGGCATGCTTGCACGTTCAGGTTTGCTACTGGAGCTGAAACATCGAAGGGCGCATCAGCCTCTAAAAATAGCCCGAATTCTGCGCCGGAATCAATCCAACGTTTGTCACAGTCGTGCTCACCGCCACGGACCATAAACCCCTGAACGGAGGTTGTCAGCTGCTGTGAATTGGGAGTTCAGGAGATTGGGGGTAGTGGAGACGAGCACGGCTGTGACAAATGTTGGATTCGCTTGGCAGTGCTGCACGGCTGAAAAACAAAAAAAGTAAGTAGGCAACCCCTATATGATCAGGCGGCTCACTGGGCAACAGACCTCCGCACCTAGCACCGGCTTGAGAGGGTGAACGAGAGGCTAAACCGTCCAGTTTTCATTAGAGATATGTAAACAAGATGCCAGGGCACATTAGGGTGTGTTTTATATGTCCAGTCACGCACGGTAGGGCGAAAAAGTTGGACTTCAGCTAGAGCGTACCACCATGCAGCACCTCCAAGATGAGGGAGGGAGCTTCACACACGAACCGACCTCTGCGCGAGGTAGTTGTTTTGCAGCCTAATTATGCTGCCGCCATGTATATATAATAGGTTATATTGCCACGTCATGCAAAAGGTTTGAGGCGATTATGTGTGGCAGGGGGTAAGCACGGTGTGTAAAAATTCAAATATCGGGAGGGTGGACGCCTTGGGTCCGAACTCACCCCAAGATCCACTGGATACACATTCTCACCCCAAGATACGATGGAAATACCCGATACAATCCTTCCACCTCAGTGTCAGGCTATCACGACAAGTTTCAGCCAATTTGGGCTTCAAGAGGGGAAGTACGACTGGCCAGTGGGAGATGACGAGCTAGTCCACGGGGTGATTCGGTGGATAGAGGCACGGGCGGAGGCTCACAAGACTCTCGCTGTGTGGAAGCAGTTCCTCCTCCCCGACTACCCTGCGTACATCGCGTCCCGAACTGCCCTGCGTACGGGGAACTTCAGGCTGAGGCTTGATGTCCTTCGCCGTATCGCCCTTATCTTTTACATCACCGGCAAAGACAAGTACCAGTTCCTCGTGGTAGACCACCTGACGGAGGTGTCCCGTTATTCGCGCAATGATATGAGGGTCGCATCCGAGCTTTTCTCCGTCTCACTCGGCCCTGATAAGTTTGCGCGAATCGGCTTGGACGAGAGTCAGGAGGTGGCCAATCGTCTCTATAAAAGACGTTGACGAAAAGGATCTTTTCGAGCACCAAAGAAAAGCTGGCACCGATTGCCCAGCTGCGCGAAGTCGCCATCTTCGACTTCGAATCGCATTTCATCGAGAAACCACGCACGGAAAGGGACCGCTGCAGAGGGTTGTCGGTGAAACGTGCTCCAGCAGTCAGGGCGGCGATCGACTGCTTGAGGGAGAGCACGGCATTCAAGGGCGATGATGGCAAAGACAAGGTCGTGGCATTGGACGGGAGAGTCCTTCCGCCGGTCAAGTGGCAAGAGATTCTCCACGACCACGATAAGGCTACTGCGGAATTTCGAGAGCGTGTCCTCTACTATGTCTTCAAGAAAAACAAACTAAAGGGCGCGACCAAGCAGAATTTTTTCTCCATTCCGGCTAGGAACAGCACCAACAAGGCCACGAAGACTCAAGGAAGGTCGTCTGCCCTGAAGGATTCCGTCGGCAATGCCTACGCGGGGGGAAACGAGTGGAAGGCATGGGCACTGAACTTGCTTGATGCCGTCAGAGAAGGAGGGGGTGTGGTGACACAAGGCCAGATGCTGGAAATGGTGGGGTCCATAGGCGCGGCCACGCCGTACAGCATGGCCAACGCGACGGGAGGTGAGGAAGAGAGCGTGCGCAACATAAACGAAGTAGTGGGTTAGTCCGACTAGACAGATTAAGCACTGAAGGACGTTGTCATCTCGAGCTTTTGCTCCCAGCCGAATTTGACCCACTCTCAACACCCGGGTATCTGAGTATGTATCAATGTGTTCGCCCCCCCCCCACCCCCATACACCCTGTTGGATATGTCTCATTTTAACGCGAAAGGAGCCAAGCACGCCAAGAAGGCGGCAGGTCCGTTGAAATGGGTCAGAGAGCACTGTTAGACCTCGAGATTAGAAGTTTTTCAGGGCGAAAAACTGAACTTGGTCGCTAGCCGAATACACTTTTCAAAATATTTTCCAATCAATCAAAACAGCAGGATGAGCGGACACGTCACAAAATTTTGCACAAGCCCGAGACTTCTTTGTCACCACATGCACGAGCTGGGTACAGCTCACTCTCTGTGCATTTCCGCCTGCCAGAAGTCCGGTCACGGCACCGCCGAATGCTACACATCCGCTCCTCTTCGTTTTCCAGCATCCGCGCTTGCTTCTTCGCTTCTTCCTCTGCCGATTTTTGCTTTGCGGCAAGCTTGCGCTTCACCGCAGCCGCCTGTTTCAGCTTGTTGACGTGAGCGACGCATATTCGCTTCAAGGCAGGGTAGTCCTTGTCCTCGAGAGCCTTCAAGCGGCGCGCATCAACTCCCGCTTGGGAAAACGTGATACCAGTTCGCGCCATAACGTTTTCGCCCTGTTCCTTGAAGCTTTTTCTCCTCCCCTTTGTCCATTTCTTTTTGCGTCCAGCGGTGCCCATGAGAGGCTTTGCGGCGTTTGCAATCTCTCTACCGCAACAGCTAGGATCGGGATGCGGTTTGCTGCGGTGTGTGCGCAAAACCCAAAGGAAGCGATCACCCAGTTCAGTTTTTCGAACTCAACGGGAAAAAAACGAGAAACCTGGCCAAAGGCCTTAAAAATCCAGTATAAAACGTATGTTCTCAGTCTTCCGGGGTGCGGACAAAAAATCCAAACCGGGTGATTCATAGAGTATGATCTGTAGACAGGTGTTGTTAAGGTTGAAGCGCTAACTCTCCACCTGGGGCCAGCACTTTTGATTGTTAAATCCCGGTCTCAATCCAAGATAATAATATTTCGGCCACCGAGTCAGGAAAAAAAAAAAATTGGGCTGGTTGTTATGCCGACATTTGCTGGTCGTTAGCGGTCTAATCTCGAGGTCTAACTGTGCCGACGGGTTTGACGACGACCCGTATTTGCTACGACCGCCAAAAACTAGTGCCGGCAATCAAAGGACACGAGCAGCTTGGGAGGACCGAGAAACTTGGAGAGTGCTCTCGGACCTTCGACCCGAAGTCAACGGATCTGGTTCCTTTGTTACAGTATGGGTCATGGCTTCGAGCCGATGGTAAGGCGGCGCGGGACGGAATCGCCGCTAACCTGGCCATGTGCGTGCTGGCTGATGATGTCTGGACCGGCGACACCAAGCCCAACGGAATCGTCGCATTCTATGGCGTCGGAGGTGAACCTGGTCTGAGTGGTGATAATCCAGCTGATGTAGATGCCGAGGATGTAGGCCTCGATGGGGTCGGTACCAGGGAGGCGCTTTCGGAAACAGTACCACTCCTACACTTTCGAATCGGAACCGACCCGATCCCTGACGTCGAGCGATACCGTGAACCAGACAACGGCGAGGCGGAGCTCTCCGTGAAACACTTCATCGCCCGGGCGAAGGCGTACTGGGGCGAAAAGTTCGACAAGTGGGTCGTTTTATCAGTAGACACGGACCTATGGATGATCATTTTGCTGGCGATGACCACTGGTTGGCTGACGCCTCGTGGCGAGGGGGCGGTTGACGTGACCGTCCAGAGGGTCGTGGGTGGCGAGAACAAGTTCCTGTGGATGAACAGAGTGTTCGCCAGAATCTGCTAACTCCACGACGGAAGCGAATCTGCGTGGCAGCCTTTGACCTTTAGAAGCTGGAGGCCCACGGACGCCGACAAGGTACGTCTGTTCGTCCTCACCTTCCTCGAGTCGGGCTGTGACTACCTCCCTTCAAATTCCGGGCTGACGTTCGACAAGACGTGGGTGCTTGTCCTGAAGAGCGTGCGCACGAAGGTTTGTTCCACAAGCCGTTGTTCTTCAAGGACCAGGACGGCTCGTGGGCCGTAGATATCGACGGATGCGCGAAACTTTTGGCCACATTGTTTTTCTACAAGGATGAAGCGGCGTTTGGCGCTCATTTAACTCCTCGCCAGCTGCTCGAAAGCGTCCACGGCGGCGTCTAGGACTGACTATGTGAGCTTGATCCGCCACGCCATCCTCCAACTCCCCAAGAAGAAGACGACAGCCACCTTTATTTTGCCTTACGCATGCAGGGAGAACGGGGTAACGCCAACTTCAAGTACTGGCAGAATGGCCCCAGGGAGACCGTGCCTTGTTTTTTCGGCCAGACTGGGTGTCCGTTGTTTATTGGCATGGTAGTTTGTTCTTCGTGTTTTATCGGCAAACTCCCTGAAACCTTTGGGGTGCTGTGTGCCTTCGGGCCTGTGTCGTTTGTACTGACTGTAAAAATGTAAGAAGCTTGTTGTATATCCTTCAGTTCAGGCTTGATGTTGATAGGTTTGGGCAACTCTTAGGGGCCCAGTCTCGTGTGCGGTGTCCGTGTGAAAGTATTTCCTCGCGTTTTCGACACAACCAATGCTCAGTGCATATTCTTTAACTTTGACAAGAAATATTTCAATGTGCACATAAATATATGCCGACCGTGCCTGCGTGCGACATCAGATAGCACAACGCTATTAGTGACCAAACTCACTGTTACTGTAGGTGCCGTGTTACTGTCGCTACTCCCTCCTTATTTCGTTCTTCGGGAATCAGGAAAGTTACGCTGCTGTGTGAGGGTCCCGCCTCAACAGGCACAAGCGTTGTGTGTCCGGTGCAACACCAGCTGACGCAATTTCTGTTCAAACTTAGCTGACGACATTCAAGAGTACTCCACCTATAGTGCGTATTGCAGCACAATTCAAAGTGCTGTACAACCACCACATCAGCAGCTAACATTATCAGTGCCCGGTGTTGCCGGTACCGTGGCAGGGCATAAGCACGATGCCTGTACAGTACTGTACGCGAACGCAAGTTTTCAACTTCATCCGTGCCAACCTCTCGACCCTCTGCAATAATCGAGTTGAATTCTCTTGCAATATGCCCTTTGATGCTCACTTCGTCCTGCTTCAATTTTCCGTCGTGATTGGTCTCGATGTGGGCGCGTTCTCGTGCTTGGTCTCTGCCGCGGGTGCACAGCACGCTGGTTACGCCGCGTATGTACCAGTGGCACACTTTTTTGGGTAGAGGGCTGGGAGTTGCGCCGCCAAGTTTGAAGCCTACAGCAGTGGACGGAAATTGGCGACTTGGTTCCCTAGATAGCTCCTGGAATAGTCTACTGCTGTGAGCCTTTAGCCTTGGGTGCATGTACGCCTGTCACGATGCTCTTCTGTATAAACCGATAGCTTTTCATCCTCCGCCATTTTGCAGCACTGCTGTTGGTTGGCGCAGATTTCGGGTTGTTTTCAGTTTCCAGAGGTTTCTGCGACCTTCCATGTATCAGCTCCAGTCAGCAGAAGCAAGCCTGAGAGTCCTTCTGATGAAAGCAAAATGCACCACCACCCTGGCAACACCGAACTTTATTTCGAAGGAGCCGTGCGGAGGTAGACACGTGAAATGTACTCCGTATGTTTGAAGCAGCCGCTACTGCCACCCTGTGCGAGAATCAACGATATGAGGTTTTCGCGATGCCTTCCGCCTGCTCTCGGGTGTCTGTTGTGCATTTTCTGGTGCTCTTCGTTGTTTTCAGAAATCAACATCATATTTCAATTGTTTGTCTACACATGGCTGCCTTTCTCAAAAGCTCACCTCTAAGTCGTTGCTGATCAAGTTGAGCGATACAAGGCTTCCCGCATTTACAGTCACCCCGTGCCATCTCCTTACGTCTGTTCCAGGTGTGAGCCAGCCTCTTTTATTTCGCCATCGATCACCCCCAAGGGCGTGGAACACATCGACCAGGGCTTGATTTGCCAGTCGCCGTATTTGCCCTGTGAGGAGCAACGCGAGGTGCCGACAATCGCGGGCACAGGGAATCAGGTTTGTGGTCAACGGATGGAGCACCTAGCTAGGTTCACATCAACAGATAAAACCATATCTTACTTAAGTCATTGTTGTCTGCTGCCCTGGCCATCATGTATACGAGCAGGTACGTGTCCCGGATGTGTAACGTGGATTGGAATGAGTGCTCAGCAGCTGCTACTGGAAGACTGGTCAAGCAATGAGAGGGGGCCAACGGAGCGGAATTTGACATCGAGTCGTACCCACCAGAAGCGGGAAAAAAGCGCCGACAACAGGTGCTGGTGAAAAGCAGAAAGGTCCCCGCGCGAGAGCGAGAGCGAGAGTAAGAGCGAGAAAGAGCGATCGAGAGAGAGAGAGAGACAGAGAGACAGAGAGAGAGACCGAGAGAGAGACCGAGAGAGAGAGAAAATAAAAACTCTCATTTGCCAGCATAACAAGCTCGGAAAAAAAACAGGTGAGGCGTGTCGGCGAGGGAGGCTTCGCTCTTGTTGCAGCAGTCATGGCGCGAGAGAGACACAGAGACACAGACCGAAGGCAGTGTAACCACGACGTACACTCCTGGACAGGGTTGCTCATGCGTCAGGTCGGGGTCGAAATTCGATGTCAACGTGTCCGTATCCACATATGAATACATATCTGGCGTGTAGTCTTGGGGTATTGTGGTCTATGTACACATGGATGTCCACGAAAGATGTCGCCTACCGCATGTGACATAAGATAACACGCCCCCTTGACCGATTTTCAAATCTCGATTCTTCAACAGCAGAAAGAGTCACAAGGCCGAAAACGGCGGCGTTAGAACCGTCTCGTCGAGAGCTTTTCGAAAATGTATCATTTCGTTTATGCATCTTCGTCGTCGTGGAGTGATCGAGCTTTGCAAGTCGGTCCAGGGCGTGTGTCATCTTGTGTCATCTACGGTATCTTGTACTTGTAAATAGTACAAAAAAAAAATAAACGACGAAAACACACAACACACCTTGAGTTGTGTGTAAGCAGGTCTATGTGTTGTTGCCTTGTACAGAGTTTTATGTGGTTAACGCTTAAGCACCCCACCAGCTGCGTCTCGCTCTACAAGACTCCAATCAGCACAGGACTTCAACGAATGTGTTGCTGCGTTCCAGGGCTATCATTGGACCCATCGTTAGGCCGAAACGGCACAGTTTTGGTGGTGCCACCGTTGGTGTGGAGCATACCGCCGCTACCTTTCTGGTGGGGTAGATAACGATATTGATCCCACCAGCTGGACCTCCCTCTACAAAGCTCCGATCGACACGCAAGCACCGGTAGGAGTGTGCGGTTGATGCACGCACAGCGCACGGAAGCGGGCAGCACCTGGGGCAGCGAACATGTCAAGAAATCCCGCCGCATAGCGCCAAACACCTGACGTGGGTAGTGCACTGTCTTCTATTTTCTTGCCGGCAGACTTCCTTCAGCTACATGAACCCACTGCTTTATGTAGCCCCACAAGACTCCAATCGACACCCGAACACCGATAGGAGTGCGGGGAACATGCTCGCACAGCACACTGTAGCTGGCAGCAGGTGAGGCATCCACCACATCAAGTATTCTTGCCACACAGCTTGACACACACCCGGTGGGAGCCGAATACTGCCTTCTCATTGGTGGGGTGCATAGCCTTGCTTAGCCCTCCAGCTGTAAGTCGTCATACAAGACTTCAGTCGACACAGGACATGCTCAACTGTGTCACTGCGCTGGAGGGCTATCGTATGACCCATCGTTGAGCCCAACGGGTTCCGTTCAGGTTCTACCACGGCAGGTGGGGGAAGCTACGGGTGTGCTCCACCATGGACCTCGCACCTCTGTACGAAGCCCCGATGGCCACACAAGAACCGTAGTAAAAGCGGCAAGCTTATGCACGCACAACACACAGAACACAGCACAGTAGCCAAGACACAACGGGGGGGTGAACCTGGTACAAAAATCCCGCCGCACAACCCCCAAAAATGTCGAGTGGAAAGCTGCTGATCTGCGGTCGCTGTGGTCTTTTCTATGGGACCGATCAACCAATACGCCAGCGTATCAGCGTCGAACCCGGGCCCATTCAACATGCCAGCGTATCTTTGCGCATATTGCCGGCAAGATCTATGGCGAACTATCAGCTTCAAGCTCTGGCAAAGGTTTCATTCTGACGCTGCTTCAGTCTCTCGGACCTAAATTCATTTTTGTCGCAAACCGACCGGCCCTCTTATTCCGATTCCCCCACCCTTGCCCGACCGTGTCTCAAAGCCAATCTCGACGGCTCGCAACATCTCGAGTATGCCTCGAGAGGGCATCCAAGATCATGGCCAGTCGCCAAGTTTGATCGACTTCAGGATGCAGTAACGTACGTCACAAGCACGCGGCTATGAACAGCCATGGGCGATGTTTCTCTCTTGTCTCGACTGGTTGGTTCGCCGTCTTCCTGTCCTCATCGCTCTGTTTGGAAGATTCGAACCTCATATTCAGCTTGTGCAAATATCAACAGACCGATGTCGACCAATGTTTGTACGGCAGTACAACGCATGTGTCGCGATATCTTGAGTATTCCTCTATGGGGCACATCGCAAGCCATGCCCCCTTGCCGAAGTTCACCCCCGTCCGAGCGCAGCAGCAGGTTTATCACTTGTGCGACCATGCATTTCCTGGTCCTTACCACTTCGTTCGCCATCTTGGTGTTACTCGTCTGATGATCTTTGGAACTATTTTGGATACAAAATTATCTCTCCTCTCCTCCAACAATTATAAATTATCGGAATGAAGAATACCAAGTTAGTCGGTGGGGCTTTCCGCCTCTCTCACTGAATGAATCTCGGGGAAATCAACCTCTTTTCTCCATGGTGTTTCGCAATTAACAAAATCTCAGTTTGTTGGCCGGTGGAGCTTTCCGCCCCCCTGGGTCCATATGTTTCGAAGAATGAAGCAGATTTCACGCTTCAGTGACCGACAGAAATCCAATACTATGGCCCTCTTATTCCGCTTCCTCCTCCTTTGCCCGACCGTGTCTCAAAGACTGATCTCGACCTATGGCGCACGTCTCGCGAAGTGTTGCTCCGGAAATGCGCGACCATGCGCGCTGTTACGGACCTGGTGAACGTTCGCCTTTCATTTCAGAGGTGGTCTATTGATGAAAAAATGTCGGTGCCGAGTGAGTTTCCGACGCGACCTACGATAAAACCAATACATCTGTTAGCACGACAACGCGTGTGGTGCGCCGATGCGCCGTCATGCTGCATACGTCAGAAGTGTGCGACCGTGTGTGTCCTGTGCGACCGTGTGCGACCATGCGGCGCGCTGTTTCTCTCCTCTTCACGCTTCACGAACCACCTTTCTCTATCGCTCATTAATTGTCATCTTATTAAACGGCATGTTTTCAAGAAGTCGAAGCTCACCCACGGATTCAATTGATTGAATTCAGTCGTTGTGAAAGTCTATGTCACCAAAACTGTGAAATATGAATGAATGTACATCAGAAGCTGAGTTTCTGTTTCTGTCAATAACTACCTTTGGGTACTTGGCCTGTGGCCACGGCTAGAAGGTAGAGTGACTTACTGACTGCGCAAGTGTATGTTATTTGACAACAACGAACGGTGACCGGCGAATTTCTCTACGTGCAGCACCGCACCCTTATTCTTCGACAGACGAGTCCGCGGTAAACTACCAAAGAGTTTGTAGTGTTGTACGGCGACCAACTTATTTTTCTACGGTCGTTCCCCGTGCAGCTTTTGTTCCTTTTCTTGTTCCCATCCGCCGTCGCGTCGTGATCTACCAATAGCACGGTACACACAGCCAACAGCTCAATATCCCGCAAAAGAAAAATCAGCTTGAGACAGGCAACGCCGACGATACTCGTCGCGTTGATTTATCACAAAGGAGTATACGAGACGAATATTATTAAAAACGGGGACAGCAGGAAGCCATGCCTTGGCTGCGGCTATTATGGGTCATGAACTGTTAGGAAAAAAATTGAAAAAGAGTCCTCGGATCTTGCTGATGGAAAATCGACCTACCAATGAAATTGCACGGAACCGTAGGAACCTCCCGAAAAGACCCTCTGACGCACACGCGCGAGGGCGCGGCTCGCCTGTGTGCTTTGCGCCCTGCTATGGGGCACAACACAACACCATTGCGCGGTCCCAGTCTAGAACAGCAGTATGACTTATGATACGCCCGAGCAGCCCCCGGGTGGTGAGATCGCACCGATGGCTGCTGCTGGTGCTGCTGCTGGTGCTGCCGCTGCTGCTGGAGAAAAAAACAGCAGCAGCGGCGGCAGCAGCAGTCAGGAGGAGCCCCCCATCCNCCCCCGGGTGGTGAGATTGCACCGACGGCTGCTGCTGGTGCTGCTGCTGCGTCACGTGCTGGAGAAAACAACAGAAGCAGCGGCGGCAGCAGCAGCCAGGAGGAGCTCCCCATCATCCACGCGCATCGTCTCGGTTGTGTGCTACACATCCTGCACATCTCCATCACCGCGGGCATGACCAGCGCGCTCTTCATGGGCCCGCTTGGTAAGGGTTCCTGGCATGAGTGGGAGCGCGACCATGTTTTCTCCCTTCTTGGTATGGTCTGGTACAACACAAGCCGCTCAGAACCGTCGAACGCAAGTTTTCAGCGGTGGAAAAGGGTAGTGGCGGCGCAGTTCCCTAACGCGAAGCCGTGGCTCATCAAGTTCATCAGGCCTGCTGAGACGCGTTGGATGGTGGTTATGGACGGGGCCAAGCTCCTCTGTGAACGCTGGGAACAGGTCGAGTGGCTTTTTTGCGAGTACGCTGCTAGAAACCTCAACAAGACGACTTTCAGAAACTACTGGGTCCAGTCGGCGTGCATGCTTCGAGATCCTTTGGTTCGTGTGCATGTCATGTTCACGGCAAGGCTCGGAGAGCTGTTGTTCGACTGGGCGTACAACTGGATTCATGGCAAGGGGGGGTTCTTTCTGAAGGGCGAAGGGGTCGGTCGGCGGCTGTTTCCTGCGATGCGTTTGGTGGAGGCGGCTGACTTCTCTTGCCTGCTGCTCCAAAAGTTGGAGACGATCCGCAAGGATCCCCAGACGTACGTCGCGGCGCTGCTAGACCGCGTTCGAACTACCCTGAGCGACCCGATGGTAAGTGGTGGCGGGACTTTGTATTGCAGTTTGGATTATAGCGGGGTTGTGGCTAGAAGGCAACCGCTGCACAGCAGAAATGCTGCTGTACGAACGGCCGTCATCACGATTTTGTTCTTCCATGCTCGCTCATTCCGCCATGNTGCCTGCTGCTCCAAAAGTTGGAGACGATCCGCAAGGATCCCCAGACGTACGTCGCGGCGCTGCTAGACCGCGTTCGAACTACCCTGAGCGACCCGATGGTAAGTGGTGGCGGGACTGGCTATTGCAGTGAGGATTTGNCCTGAGCGACCCGATGGTAAGTGGTGGCGGGACTTTGTATTGCAGTTTGGATTATAGCGGGGTTGTGGCTAGAAGGCAACCGCTGCACAGCAGAAATGCTGCTGTACGAACGGCCGTCATCACCATTTATTTTGTTCTTCCATGCTCGCTCCCATCCGCCATGTTTTTCAGCGTCGTGCTGCTACCTCTCTCTGCTTGTATCGGCTGGTGCTGGTGGCTACTTCTGCTGCTGCTGTTGCTGCTGCGATGGTCATGCTATGAGAGCACTTATGCCTTTGCCGCTTGAACTGGTCGCCGATCGCGTTGTCCTGATGATGCAGGCGAAAGTTTTCGTGTTGAACTTCAGCGAGGACAGTTTTTTATTGCCGAGTTCAAGAAGCGATGGATCAAGTCGATGCAGCGGCATCAGGAGCTACCTCTGAGCATGGCGCGGATTGGATGCCCCTCGTTTTACGCTCGGACAGGAATAATGGGGGGGGGGGCTGTAGAGCAGGCGGTGGGGCCGGAGTTTGCGCGTGCTTTCCCCCATGTAGCGTGGCCTGGTCTATACGAGGGAGAGCCACGCACGGAGAGGGAGAGACAGTACCGAACGCAGCTCGCGAAGGATTTGGGGGGAACCACCGAGGCACGAAGGAAAGATGAGTTGACGCTCGGACTGTTTTCCTGTATTGATGGGGATCTTTCTGTGAGGAGTGAACTCGAGCAGTATGCGAATTCTGGGTGGGGTGACAAGGAGATTGACGAGAGTGCACCGAAGGGTACGTCAGCACTGGCGCGTCTGTTCGATCTTCCCCTCCTATACCGGTTGGTATGTCACCGATTCTACTTCGTTCCCATTCACCAGCAGTTGATCGAGGCCTTCTTTTCGAAGTACGACTCATGCGCAAAGAAAACGGACATGGCTGAGATGGATGTTGTTCGTGTTGGGGGGTGGAAATCAGCGGAGTCTAGAGATATCGTGTGCGTCGATGCAATCGATGACCAAATTCGTGGCGCCGGCAAGAAGGTCCTAAAGGAGGCAACGGAAGCAAAGGCTATCTCCCACGCACGCAAACCGAACCGGCCGAGAACTTGAGCAGAAAACGAGTTTTGGAACCGGAAGCTGCAGAGGATTTGCTAGATGTTAGAGAAGGAAGGGAGTCGGGGTGACGCGTGGGTTTTGAGTGACGTGGATTTTGCAACGTTGAACAAAATCAAATCGCAAATCATGTTTTCACTCTGCCTCTCCGTGTGCACCACCATGTGTACAAGCGAAGGCTGCAGCTCAGGCGGCTGCACCGACAAGGTCGGGTACCGACCGTATTTTGTCTCTTACGCCATCATGCTTTTCAACACTCGTGTAGTCGTGCGTGCTCACAAGCAAGAGGACGCGTAAAAAATCGCGGTAATTTTCGTTTAGCTTCAACCAAACGTCAAACACCTCACGCCAAGTCGAAGGAAACCAACGAAAACAATCCCCCCCACTACCATGCGAGCTCCACAAAACTCAACGCATCCAACACATGACATAACGTTGCAGCTAGGCGCGAGAGCATCTTCACAGAGCTCACGTGTCAAACGACTGAAAGCTGCACACCACTTCTGAAACCATTCAGCTCTCACACCCGCTCTCTTCCGAGCTGCCCCCCCATCTCCCTCTTTGGCTTTCCATTTNCGAAGGAAACCAACGAAAACAATCCCCCCCACTACCATGCGAGCTCCACAAAACTCAACGCATCCAACACATGACATAACGTTGCAGCTAGGCGCGAGAGCATCTTCACAGAGCTCACGTGTCAAACGACTGAAAGCTGCACACCACTTCTGAAACCATTCAGCTCTCACACCCGCTCTCTTCCGAGCTGCCCCCCCATCTCCCTCTTTGGCTTTCCATTTCTGCGTCCTTTGGCGACCACTCGTCCTGGTGGCTGCTGGAGGAGGCGGCGCCTTTGCTTTCCCTTTCCGTTTCCCTTTCCCTTTCCCTTTCCCTTTCTCCCCCCCTTCGCCTTTTCCTTTGCGTTGCCGTTTGTCCGTTCCCTCGGGGGCGGCGGCGGCGGCGGCCGCTGGCTTTTTTGCGTATGTTTGCCCGCGGCCCCACCCCGACCGCCCGCCCCGCCCGCCCCGCCGCCGGTGCGTTTCGTGGCTGAACACCACGACCACTATTGCTGCTGGCTCCCCCTGTAGCTCTTGTGGGGGGTTTCTTGGTGGTGTCCTCACCCCGTAGCTTTCTCTGCAACAGCTTCACACAACCCTTCCCCTCGGAGGAAACAGATGCGGTGTTATCACTCAAGACGAAGAGCACCCGGTGTTTTGGGTAACCAAGCGTGTCGACGATCGTTTCGTAAAACAGCTGAGCCTGCGTTTCTGCCGTTTTGTCTTTCATGCTGCATACGTGCAACAGGCCAAACGACGGCGCGTCCGCCTCCACGTCGTGAAAAGCGACGAAGACAGGGAACTTGTTGTCCCCGTTGCGGAGCGACTCATCACCCGCAATCAACAAAACGGGCGCCCTGATAACTGCTTTGACCAACTCCTCGCCATCGAGCTGCGTAATGCCGAGACCAAGAACCTTTACCGTGTTGCGCGCACACGTGATGTTGAGATCTTGTTTCAATTGTACACCCGTGGCGTGGAACACGGTAGACTGAAGCAGCTGCGGAGTCATGTTGACAGACACCCCCCTTTCCACGAAGCTCTTGAACAGCCGTGCAGCAGTCTCACCAAATTTTCCTTCGGGTTTGAGCCTCTTTTCGATTGCGCGCATCAGCACCTTCTTCTCATCCTCTGCAGAGAGCAACTCCCCACCACCCTCTCCCTTCTCCCTAGGTACCGCTTGCTCCGGTTCCTCCTCCGGTTCCTCCTCCGGTTCGTTAGCCTTGAGCTTCTCAATATGCGCCTTGGCTCTCGTCGTCTGGAACACGAGGAGAGGAGAGGTAGCACCAGCAGCGGCGGCAGCGGAGTTTTTTCTTTTGAAAACACAACACATCAACTACTTGTTCGTGCAAGTTTGGTTGACTACACATGGCGCGCACAAATACATGGTGACATTGGCACAACCAACAGTTGCACAACAAGGAGCAGGGACATCAGAGCGACCTCAAGCAACCACACAGCTAGAGATACCCAACACACACACGCACGCACACACACATACTAGTAAAAAAAAAACATACACACACACAAGAAAAAAATATGTCACTGCAAAATAGACTATACAACACGCGCGCACCTTCTTTTTCTCGCTCGAAACTTAACGCTTGAGCCCCTCCACCAGCGGCCCGAAGTGCTCCACTTTCCGCTGCAGTCTTTCTGCCTTGACCCTCTCGAGCAAGAGTTCGTCTTCGAGACTGCGGATGCTGCCCTCCTCCGGCTCGGTTTGCGTCTCCACGGCGACGACTGGTATCCCGGCAGACTGTAAGAGGCTCAAGTTGGTTTTGCGGAGATTTTGCACCGAGTCTTTCAGAAGGGCCAACTCCTCCTCCATTGCGCGGGTTCTCTCTTCCGCCTGGCGCTGTCCCGCCACCGCCGACTCCTTCTCTCGCCCAATGGCTTGTTTCTCCTGCTCGGCCTGCTGTTTCTCCTGCTCGGCCTGCTGTCGCCGTGCCCGCTCCGACTTGAGCTCCTCGTCTTTCTCGCGCACAAACTCCTGAGCCACGCTGCAACCAGCTTTGCTCTCTTCCTCACATTTCCTACTTATGACCAGCTCCTCCTTCGGTCTTTCCAGCGTTTTCTGCGCGGTGGTGATGCTGCCGCGCTCGATAGCGCGGCGGGTGTTGTCTGCTGCTGACGCCTCAGCCACAGACATCCCCGTCCTCTCTCAAACTTCGTTTTGGTTTGATTCAGCTTTCGCGCAGCACGCTTACTGCTGCCGAACGGCGCGGATCTCGATGTTTTCTTTTTGGGAGGGTCTGCTGGTGTGGGCGCTGCAGCCCCACCGGAGGGGCCGTTTTCAGACATGTAGATCTCGTGGTCGGCTGATGCGATTCGGATGCGGTTTGTTGTGTGGTATAGCTGTAAACCGAAGGTAGAGGGCGGTAGGGTCGCTGTCACGAGAGGAGCAAGTGTCGCCTTGGGCGTGGAGCAAAGAGCCCCAAAAAACATGTTTTTTTGGTGTTGTTCGTCCGCCCTTTAACTTTTAGAGAAAACCTACCCTACAGTCACCTCTATTGGACCTGTGTCCAGGTGTTTGTAACGCATGAAAAAGCATGCTGCGGTCTGGACGCAGAGCTGCCTGCACAAACAAATTGACTTGATGTATAGTTTATTCTGTATTAACAGCGGGATTCTCACAACCTAAAAAAGAACCAAATCCGCGTGCCCCCCTCAATTTTTGCCGAATGGACCGGACGTTTCTTTGGCCCCAAATTCCGCCGCTTTGACACCCCTAACTGTATGTCGACACTTGTTTTGTGTGGCGAGACACAGCCGAACGCTCATGACCGCAACTGGAGGTTCTAACGGGTAGCCTGTTGGCGACGAGCTTCTTGCTTGCCCTCCGTCGCGCAAGATGCCGCAGAATTTGTAGTTCGTCTGCTTTTCTGCAACCCTACTTGCAGCGCGACATTGATTATTGATGGAGCGACGTACTATTTCTTGTAGTACACGTAGCGGCTTCACTAAATGAAGAATATATCACGTCGTCACACCTACTCTAGAACAGAGCACCGACTAACGGACAGCGTGTATCCAATGCGGAAGACAAGGACGATGAGTGCACGGAGCCTCACGACAATATACGGAAATGTATGCTTATGAATTTACCTCTTCGAAGTGCATGCGGATGCGATGCATCCCTCGCGCACAACAGCAGCGTATGCTGAAGATTGGTGTTACGCGGGTAGTGGGGAAGGCACGTTTTCTGCTTGACTTGTATCGGCTGTGCGGAGGAATTTGTTGACTTCTTCGCCCCCGCGTCTGCTGCTGCTGCGGTGTGTGTACTGTGTGCTGTGTACTGTGCGCTGTGTACTGTGTGGCGTACGCTGTGTATGCAGAACAACACGCTCTAACCATGGCGCTTGTGCTTCAATTGGAGTCTTGTACGGCGAGGTACAGCTGGTGGGGTGCTTCAAGCCTTATCCACCCCACCGGTGGGGATATGCGTTGTTCAACCCACCTGCCGTGCACTTATCCACCCTAACCCCAAACCTTTATCGTTCGGTTTGATCATGGGTTTCACGATAGCCCTGTAACGCAGCAATACATTCGTACATGTCTTTTGTCAATTGGAGCGTTGTGGGGGCAGATCCAGCAGTGGGTCCCTGGCGGTGTTGAAAGAAGCCTTGTGCAAGGAAGTGCCTGCAAGAAAATCGAACGCAGTGTTCGCTACCCACGTCAGGTGTTTGGCGCTATGCAGCGGGATTTCGTGACGTGTTAGCCTCCCCAGGTGCTGCCCGCTTCCGTGCGCTGTGCATGTATCAACCACACACTCCTACAGGTGCTTGCGTGTCGATCGGAGCTTTGTAGAGGGAGATCCAGCTGGTGGGATCAATATCGTTATCTACCTCATCAATGGGGTAGCGGCGGTATCTTTCCCACCGACGGTGGCACCACCAAAACTGTGCCGTTTCGGCCTATCGATGAGTCCAATGATAGCCCTGGGACGCAGCAACACAGTCCTGTGCTGATTGGAGTCTTGTAGAGCGAGATACAGCTGGTGGGGTGCTTAGGCGTTGACCACACCACCGGTGGGGTGTCTAGTCGTGCCGATAAAATTTTGATGTTGATAAAAACGGCGTGTCCAAATCCCCCCCCGGGGGGGGGTTCTGCAAAATACTCCGGGAGGGATTTGTGTGTCGAAATACCCCACCAGCTGTATCTCGCCCTACAAGGCGCCAATGGGCAAAGGACATGCACAACTGTGCTGCTGTGTGGTGGGGCTATCGTGGGACACATCGTACAGCCGAAACGGTTAAGGGTTGGTGCAGTCATGGTTGATGAGGAAATTCATCAGCTACCCAAACTGCCCCACTGGTAGGGTACATAGCCTTGAATACCCCACCAGCTGCATGTTGTCGTTCAAAGCTCCCAATCGAGCGACATACACCGGTATATGTAGTTGGTACATGCACGCACAGCACACAGCAGCGGATAGCAGGTGAGGCGGCGAGCAAGCACATCACACGACCTCGAACGCGTCAAGTCAAAGTGGAAACACTTCAATCTCACTGGTGGGGTATATTTATAGCCTTGCTTTCCCCACCAGTTGTGAATCGTGCTACAAGACTCCAATCGATGCAGGACATGCACCAGGAGTATTATGGGCCCTGTCGTGAAGCCGAATCAGCAAAGGTCTGGTGTTGCCACAGCTGGTGGGCGGACGTTCGCAGCTACTCACTGGTGGGCTACATGGCCTTGCCTACCCCACCAGCTCAATCTCGCCCTACAGGATTCCGATCGACACAGGACATCAGAACCGTGTTGGTGTGTGGCAGGGTACCCATGATCAAGTCCAAGGATCTCCAAGCCCAAGGAGCTCCGTTTCGATACTGCCACCGCCGGTGGGGACACACTGTGCATGTGCCCACCGGTGGGGTGGATATAGCTTGAATACCCCACCCAGCTCACAACGCGGGCAGCAGCTGAGGAAGAGGAACAGGACTGGGGGGAGAGATCATTGAACAACCCCGGAAGCACATGAAGTGGAAACTCGAAAATGGTCTTTTCCTCTCTGCCAGACTGAAGTAACCAACACTCGGGCGCTTCGACGAAACGATGTGTCTGTCCAAAGTCGGAAATACCGGCTGGAACGGTGGCTATTTCTCACGATCTAATTTCGACAAATGTTCAGTCTGTGGTACGTGTCGATGTGTAGATTGTTTGTGTCCTCAACGCATGTTCGCGTTACGCGCGTAGGAAAAAAAGGGGACGATCCCAACGTTTTACATATGGCACGACTCTATTGTTCTCATCACACTGTCTCGAGAGATTGTGCAAGCAGACGAATGGCATGTATCTTGTGCATAATGTGTAGCTGGGATTTCGACTCCTTCGTCTCGGTGTCGGGTTGGCAATCGAATTGATCTGTTGGAAACTATGTGTAAGCCTTTAGCAATGGCGGTCTGGGAATGAATGAAGTCAATGGCCCGTGTTGAAACCACGGAGTCTTTCGTTTCTTGTAACCTCATAACTGAATGGACATGCACGGAGACAGTATTCCCAAGAAATGGACCCCTCACCACGTATTGGATATGCAGCTCGTATTATTTTTCTCGTCGGTTAGCATAGCATGAGGAGCATGTTCCAAATTCGTTCACAATGGTATCACAAGTACTGATGTGGTTAGTGTGAATTGCCCTTAGGCACGTCCATTCATCCGCAGCACTCGTGTGAATGTGGCGCTATATCTACGCTGTGCTGGTTGGTGCTCTGTTTCGGGCGATGTGCTCGTTGTGCTTGATACACTCACATGTATAGCACACTCAACATTCGATGTGTCTTGCCGATGTGCGTGTCCGCGTCCGTAGTGTTAAATTCTACCCGCGCACGTTGGAAATACTACATATTTTTGTGATATTGACCAGCATCAAAATAGCAAATATCTTTCCTTGCGCAAACACGTCAACGGCCGTATTTTTGGAAAAGTACCCCTAAACGGCACACGTTACTCTGAAATTTTCCCGAAACGGCACTTTTTTTCCCGAAACGCCATCGCATGCAATTTGGAGTGGTTGTGGCCTCAGTCGGTTTTCCGCGCTCCCCCCCCCCCCCCCCCCCCCCCCCCCCCCCCCCCCCCCCCCCCCCCCCCCCCCCCCCCCCCCCCCCCNCCCCCCCCCCCCCCCTCAGCACTCTGTCCGCAACAGCGGAAAAGTAACCCTTATTCTAGAATAGACAGAAAAATATACACGACCCACCACACCCCGCCCTACCCGCTCCCCGCCATGATCTAGTCTTTTCATCCAATCTAAATGGGGCAAATTTCAAAAACATATCTACCATTCGCTGCGGCTGGTGCTGCTGCGCTCAACTCAGGTGACCGTGAGTTTTGCCGCCTTGAACTTCTGTCTGGAGGTAGCCGTCTCGCGCCGAACCGGCCACCATCTATTGTTGTTTGGAAGCTACCGCGCTTCTTTTGTCCACCGAGAACCGCCCAACCTAGCTTTTCACCGTAGACAACTGATTTTCAGCCCACAACCCAGACGGAGGTGATGGCGCCAGTTTCGAAGAATTAACATGAGTAAGATTCAATGTAAGGATATGATTAGGCTTATCCGGCTAGTTGTAGTTGGTAGCGAGGAACCAGCTCGAAAGGTTTATTCCTTATCTTTGGACTCTTTTCTATGGATAGAGATGGATTCGCTGTGACATACTGAGACAAAAAAAAGATCGTGCGGGGCATCTTGCTTTCTGTCGTTTTTCATTGGTTTCATAATTGGTTCACCAGGCTTTCTCTTCGCGGAACGCGTCCACGGGGTATAGAGTCAATTTTTTCGATTTTGATCGTCAACCGCACGCCCCACAAAGGCGTGCCGAGCTCCGTGCATGAGCGCTAATGTGCCGAAGAGCCTCCTGCGTGCCCATGAGAAGGAAACGCGAGAAAAGACTCACGGCCGCGAGAGAAACAAACCCCGAAGCGCAAAAAAATGACCAAATTTTACATGTACATACAAGGCTCCCCGGTGGTTACGCAAGTAGTGAAGGGAGGTGAGTAGTCATGGGCTAGTCTGTATCTTGATGTCTGGTAGTGCTCGCTCCCGTACAAAACATCGCATGTACATGAGACGGAGAAGGTGGAAAGGGTTGGCCGACGAGGGTAATTCTTAGGTTACGGTTGTACTCTTGGGCAGCTCCAATCTCGACATGGGTAGCGTAGGCAGTTGGAACAGACATGAGATGGAGGTATTCCGGGACACCTTGGTAGGGTTGTTCAAGTTGACCAGCTATTTGAATGTTCTCTAAATTGATTCCAGCAAAGGTGGAGTCGTAGTATGCGTTTTATCCAGAGCCTGGTAAGCGGTTATGGAGGTTGTCGTTGATGTGGTCGATGGGTTGCGTTCTGACAGTAGGTGCATGTTGGGGTCGTTGAACACTCGACGGGCAGTGCATCTTAGTTGGCATGCCCCATCATCGACTTCACTGACAATTCTCCAAGATCCTTGGTTTTGTTGTTCCCGTCGTTGGCGTTGCTGCCGTTGTTGTTGCCCGCACCAACGCTGTCGCCATCATTGGGCGATGTGCTGTTGCCATTGTTGCATCCTTTGCCTTGGCCATGGTGACGAGGTAGTTGAATATCAAGAGCAGGGGGAGGTTGACCAGTGGCTGCAACAATAAACTCAGAGAAGACGACGTTGTGCACGTGGGGGACGTCGTTGACGAAATGACCCATGTTCAACGAAGCATAGCATTTTGTCCCTGCATGTTGTACGGCTAGCGGCAACGTACAACTGGCCGTGGCAGACCAGTACCGTGAGGTCGAGGCCGACCTTTTTAAACGTTTGTCCTTGAGACTTGTTGATGGTCACAGCGTAACACAATCTGACAGGGTAACGGTGAAAGGTAATACCGCGCGCTCCCACTTTGACGTCAAAGCAGATGCGTGGTATTTTAACGATGATGGGGGGTTTCATCGGAGGGAACTTCAACGTCAACAACGCGCCTTGAAATATCCCGCGAGTAACTCCCCGTTTGTCATGGACGAAACCACCATCAAAGTTAGTGATTGTTATGAAGAAGATCAATGCTCCAACTTTGAGGTTGAATTTGTGCGGTGGCGTGCCGGGGACGTTGATGCTATTGAGGTGTTCGACGGAAGCAACATCTGGCATGTTTTCGTCGTCTTCGATAATCTTGTCTGAACTAAGTTGTTCGTGAACACTTCCTGGCATTTTACGAAGGATGATGTCATTGATCTGATCATGTTATCATTTGTGGGTGCTAGAAGGCCACGGTCGTTGTAGATGTTCTGTGGTTAGCTTCTAAGAGGTTGGGGAAAACTTTTTCAAGATCTTCAAATTCCGTTGTTCAGGCACCGCTCGCGGGCGGCGGGGTAGATGGGGCGGTACCCCTCGCGGGCGGCGGGTGTAGAAGCAGCCGGTGGAGGCCTCAGTGAAGAGAGGATCCAGCGGTGGACGATAACTTGTCAGCGGAGCTTGCGGCGTCGGCGCGGGTTTTGCGAGCAATTGATGTATGGCGTAGATTGACAGAGGGAGAGAAAGAGGGTGCAGACTGCTCTGGCATTGAGAGCTAATAGTGATTTGTGAGGTACAGGGGAGGAACAGACATTTGGCATGCGGCAGTACAGCAGGAGGGGTACAGCAGGAAGGAGAGGATGATGAGAAGAGCCAGCGTGAGAGGGAGTTCGGGCAGACGGGGTTGTGTACGGCCCGGCAAATTTATTTGTTGGTTTGGTTTGGTGCAGATTTTGACTTTTGACGTCGTTTTTTTTCTTTCTTAATATGACAACGAATCCATCTCTATCCACAGAAAAGTATCAGATAGAAGTCTTGCATATGTCATAGGCACATCAGCTGGGGCACATAGTTCTACACGTGATGACCAGCCCCGAAAAGGAGTACGTTGCTGATGCTGCTGTGGTATTTGTGTCGTGGCCCACAGCCATTCGGAAAAAATCGGAGTACATACGTATAGCTCCGTCGTTGATGGTGCTGTGGTATCCATGTCATGGCCCGCAGCCTTTGTGATTTTTTTTCTGTTTTCTTAGTTTGGTGCAGAATTTGGCTTTTGACGTCGTTTTTAATCGGACTTGCCCATGTTATTCTTCAGTACATACCTAGGCACATAAGCCGAGGCACATTCTAAAGCCCGATAGGGATTCAGTTTCTGTCGCCGATGTTCTCAGAACCTGTATTCGAAAACGATCCCACTTGTTCCGAGCCCACTGAAATTTGACCTCACCAACAAGTGACCGCACTCTCTGCATTTCACTTCGTTGTAGAGCAGGCGATCTCGGGTCTCTTCTCTAAAAAGCAAGTTGCGTTTCTTCGGTCGATGTTTTTTCTGCTTCATGTTCCAGACTGACTGAGGACCACACACAGCAGTCAGTATGCTCCTCACAACAATGCATATAGCGTATTAACCTACCGCGACCCACCGTGTGTGACAAGGCAGTGCTCACAAGGCAGAGCAGATCTCACAAGTACTCCTCCTCCGGAATGTGCACCAACCACAAAGTTGCACAAGGTAAGTTACACCAATGTTTGGTCTATGTCCAGACTGACTGTGGACAAGCGCCAGCCACAAATGAATTGACGGGACAACGTGCAGGCATGACACATATCGATGACGCCGTACACACGGTAAACAACAATACAGCATGGACGTCCACCATACCCCACGTGCAGGGCAACTCGCATGATGCTGGACCGTTCTTGTCCGTCGTCGTCTGGCTTAATGAACATGTTCCACAACTTGAGTTGGACATTTTGGTCTCCGTGCAGACTGACTGTGGACCACACGCGCTGCTGACTACTGTGGACCATCACACACGTGCCGGCACATATTTCCCAGATTTAATTTTGTCAAAAAGTCTTCCTTCCGGTGTCAGCCCCCTCCAGACATCCCTTGTCACTTCAAAAATGTATATCAGAGGCGCACAACGGCAGCTACGCTTGAAATAATTGTAGTTGACTCCTTTGCGAGAGGATGCACATTGGAAAGGACCGCACGTCATGACTTCACATAAACCAGCATAGTTTGGTATGTTCTTCCTTTCGTCTTTACCCACACATACATACATCGTGATTAAATTATATCCGCAACGGATACAAACCTACCTAGGGGTGCTCACCACAACCAACCATGGCAAGTAGAGGTCAGAGGCTCTTCGACTTCCTTCCGTCGCTCACATGACACACACACACACGTGCAACGAAGCATGCATCATGTTTTCGCCAGGCTTGTATGTTGCTTTCGCGCTTGTATCATTTTGGCGTTGTCTCCGGTTGCTTGTGCTGCCGAGGAATAAGAACCCTCCCGACAACTCACACTGCCGCGACGTGGAGGCAAGATGATGCCACCCCCAAAACCACACCCCCTTTCGTTTCGTCGATCCTCGCCCTGGCGGACCCGTTTTGCGCGCCTTGGACGCGCTAGGGGTGAGGCCGGGCTGTTATCAGATACGCAAGTCGCACTGCAATGCAGCTCCTTTTTCGCTTTGCACACTGTTGTGAATGTGATCTGATGTGCTCAACTTGGTAAACACACGTTGATGCTATATTGTACGGAGAGCGAACGTTCCCCAATTGCAAATTGGGGTTTCAGCCAGCGTAATGCCGCAAGAAAGCAATAAAGAAATCTTGTCCGATATGTTCCTGCTTCGATCGAGTCAAAAATGTGACGGATTTTACTACTTACATCAAGTAAAAAATATGACGGAAATCAATACTCAACTCAAGTAACTTGTGTCATGGAAAGCCATAGATCAATCAAGTAAAAAACGTGATCGGAATCCATAGACTAATCAAGTTAAACTTTTCCCACTTGCTCAACTCTACCAAGTTATAACCAAGCCTAACCAAACCAGACAAACACGTGACACAACGACGGCGTTGAATCAGCCGCGTGCGTCCGGCACATGGCATACTCACATAGACATGCATACCTCTCTACTGCTGCTGCGTGGACGTGGCGACCCCTGCGCCCGCCGCGCATGACTCTGTAGTGCATCTCCTACATCAGATGCGGTGTCCCACCAGACTGCGGTGTTCCAGCAAGGTCCTGTGGCACGCACACGCACTGCTGTCACAAGTCTCACAACCTTTTGGAAGGTAGAACAGAACAGGCTTGCTTACGATTCCGGGAGAGCCGTATTTATGTCTACTACCTCTGAACCATCCTCCCATATGCAAACCAGCAGTTATTAATAGTTGATGCCATGGCGGTGTCAGGAGGGGGTCAGAGCGACGAACAACTTAGGTGCCGTCAGGCGAGATGGTGCAGAGTGCACAGCAACGCAGGAAGTGAAGCTACATAGTTGGGACATATTTGTGTCACACGAGTGTCTGCATGGTTGTGGGCGGCATGCGGTCTGGCAACCGACCGTGAAACACCAGTAAAAGCCCAACGGCGGTGTGGGACGAATACACAGCACGCATGCGCATGTGGCAGCAGCACCGGTATGATACACGGGCTGCACCGTGTTATCCCAGGTCATCAGGCCACTAGCGCGGAAAGCATTTCTCTGGCAATACTGAGTCTTGGGTGTAGACGCGATGAGATGCGTGAGCCCTGGGTGCGAACTGAGTGTTGAGTGCGAGATCACACACACTCCAAGCGCTGTACATCATCATGCAGGCCTCCAGCCCTGACAAAAGCCTACTGAATGAAGAAAAAAGGAAACGGTTATTCGTGTGAGACGAACACACAGGCATGTGACAGCACCGGTATGACACGAAGGCTGCACTGCTGTTCATCTGAGATCAAGAGGACACTGCTGTGGTCAGGATCTCTCTGAGCGTGCCGAGTCTCGGGTGTATACGCGAAGAGATGCCTCAAATGTAGCAAAGCACATAATTTGTTCACCTATACGCAAGGTTGCATTTTGAATACTTCGCTGTCTTGGTTCGTCAACGAAATTCCCAGATGGTTCAACCCTTTCGAAAAAAAAAATAATATCTGACGGATGAAATGCTTTTTCTGATATTGTTTGTTTGGTGGTGTCAGCAAGGATGGTTGTTGATGTTTTCAATTAGAATAATGGTCTACACACCGGCATGCTCCGGTGTACAGCGCAACCAACCTCCTCCGATGGCAAAGCACCTGCTACTGTGTATATGTGCTCCAGTAGAACATGTCAGGAAGCTAGTGGCATGCCCAGACTTGCTCTACCGACGGATGCCCAGACGGCGAGTTGCCTGACTGAGATGTGCAGGCGGAGATGAACAGGACTACACGAACTGTTTGGCGGGCGTGTCTATCGAGCCGAATCAGAATACACAGTAGCGGCGCTGCAAAGCTCGTTGTTAGTAAACTTGATCGACTTTAGAAGTCTCGAGGGAAGGGATTGCTGTACCCTTCTCGCGATAATAATATCTCAGGCAGGAACCGCAGGAGGGGTCCCCCCCTCCCATGTGACCCCGGTTGGGTCGTCTAGCTAGTAGAACTAGAGGACAGAGTCCAATATTGGGGGTGTACTCATACTCATACTTTTAGTTGTGCATGCCGTAGTCATTAGACCATTGACCTCGCATCCCTACAAAGCCGGGACGGAGCACGCCGGGTTCTCACCGGACCAGGCTCTCACATCACCAAGCGCGAAGCGCCGTGAGATATTCGGCGAGTCGCATGAAGGGTGCGCTGCATCCTGCTAAGGGTGTTCGGCATCTTGTGCTTACTTCCGTGCGTACGGATGACAGCTGCGTATGGCTTAATTTTTTTTCTGGTGCTTTCACTTCCTGAGACATTTGTAAGCACTGCGTAACTGCCCGGAGGGTGCTTGACCATTTTAACACAGCGTGGTGCGATCATCCCCCTTGCGCGGAGTGAGGGTTCACCCCGCACAACATGATGTACTCGTCCGCCATTGTGGTAACCGCCAACAAAAAAACAGAGTAAAAAAAAACGTTTACCTGGTTGCCGAGTTCACGAAGTGAATTGGCTTGTTTTACAACGTCGTTGCCAAGCGACGAAAACCCAAACCCGATGGCAAACACCGGTGGGGGGGGGGGGGTACTCATAGTCGTGCATGTNGTATTCGGCGAGTCGCATGAAGGGTGTGCTGCATCCTGCTAAGGGTCATCTTGTGCCTCCTTCCTTGCGTACGGATGACAGCTGCGTATGACTTAACTTATTTGCTGGTGCTTTCACTTCCAGAGACAGTTGTTAGCACTGTGTAACTGCCTCGAGGGTGCTTGACCATTTTAACACAACGTGGTACGATCATCCCCCTTGCGCGGAGTGAGGGTTCTCCACCCCGCACAACATGATCTACTCGACCACCATTCATGGTTACCGCCGCCAAAAATAAACAGAGGTAAAAGAAAACGGTAACCTTGGTTGCCGACCTCACGAAGTGAATTTGCTTGTTTCACAACGTCATTGCCAGGCGACGAAAACCCAACCCCGATGGCAAAC
>CACKRE030000526.1:58289-70954 GCA_902602495.3 Ectocarpus sp. CCAP 1310/34 | reverse complement strand
GGGGGGGGGGTGGCCAATAATGGGAAGAAAAAATTATAAATAGTAGCGGTTGCCCTCAGCTTGTTAGCGCACGCGAGGATACTGTCCCAGATCAGATGGACTAAGAGACAAGGGAGGCGACAGCAAGAGGAGCCTTAGCACTACCCTGAATAGTGGCATATTCCCCGCTTGCCCCTACGTTCCACTGTGTATGTCGGGCCTCCCACGGCGATCGCGAGCAAGGTAATTCTGGTGCTTTTATACACTACATGCTCTTTGGCAGGAGCACGAAACCGGCTAAAAAGCCAACGCAATCCCGACCCTTACCCCCACACCCACCCGAACGGTGCTAGGTTGGCGCCGGGTGGCTTACTTGTTCAATAGGGTGATATGCCAGGATTAACGTGACGTTGATGTTGACCGGAGAAAACTCTAGGTTTATACTGCTTGGATAGGTGGTAGATTGGTGGGATAAGTATAGGTTAGTACAAGGGTACTGCGCCCGGCTCCCTTGGGGGGGCCGGGCTGCGCGCACGACCCTCAGAGTTGGTAAATGCAAAGTCGTATGTCAGTTATTGAAATGAACGGCAAGTGTTGTGAGTTTTCGTTGCAGGCGACGTTTTTTTCGTCTTGGGCGTTGATGAACTGCATTGCTTTGGAGCGTGGTTGTTCTTCTGTCTCTGGGTGCGAGTCTACTTACTTGTGCGAAGCTATGACCTTTAATTTTCTGAGTCCTCCACTTAGATTTGTTCCACTTTCTCCGCGTCAAGGTTTCACGGCAAGGCCTCGTTTTCCCTTGTTCGCAGGACTGCTTGGGGAGCTAAATCCTTGTGATGGCTTCAACGGGTGACGACCCAGACACAAGTTCTCCAAATTCGTAAGTCCGCGCTGTGCTGCTTTCGTGAGCATTGAATTCGAGCGCAACCGAGCTGCTGTGATAGTTGTTAACCATTTTGGTAGCCTCTGGCGTCATGACTCCTCCACCAGCACGGTAGGGGGCGCTAGGACCCACGGCCGCGAAATAAATACCAAGGGTGTGTGCATGAGGGGCGAACGGGTAGACTATTACTATCGGCCTGGGAAGACAAGCGTAGTATTTCGATGTCTTTGCTGCTTCGGAACCCCTTTCTATTGCGGGGTGAGAGGCACGTAGGAAGCTTGTCGGCAAACTACTGCGTATGCCCGTAGCTCGCCAGGCATCCGTGACCGCGGGGGTTTGACCCCTGGAGTCGCGTGAACTGACTCCTCTTCTCGGATACGTGTTCTACACAAACACAGCTAGGCGAACCAAATATCGGAAACCACCCAAGTTGGCCCACCGTGCGCCATCACTCGCCGGACATTACAGAGTCCACACGCAGTGTCGCCGAAGGAATTTTGTCGCGCGTCCTTCTGAACGGCACGCAGGAATGACCATGCGGGCCCATGGTCAGGTCAGGTACTGAACCTGCTCGGGCGATTTCGAGATCAATTGCCTGAGGACCATCGGCACACGGCCACCCATCAATGAACGCGTGCAGCATGTGATCTTGGGTCACCGTTGGGATGCCCTTATGATACTCCGGTGTATACCTCCAGTAGACTGCCCATTGTCCTGAGTTAGTGTACTGGTGATCCCTTTGATGACTCTGTGCCGTAGCATACATCTTCGGAAAAAACGGGAGATACTCATATTTTACCCGCTGCCCGGATGCTACGTTTTCGCTGCGACAGCGTTCGGCAGGAACTGTTGCGTCCGCACTCCTCAAAATTGGCACCACTAGACGACTGCGGAATTTCGGACGAAGACCCAGAATCCACTGTGGGGTGGGATAAGGAGGGCCTTTGCAAGGGCGACAAGGTGATGAAAAGGGGGGAAACGTTACCGTATGTGCTCGCGGTATGGAAGTTGTTGGTGTTTCGATACGTGGACATCGCAGGAAAAAACACCAATGGTCTCTGCAGAAATCGATGTATTGTTTTCGCTGCGATTGATACTTCGTGCGAAGAGTTATCCGAGACTACTTGTATATTGTTGCAGAGTATCTACTCCAATCCGCCAGCTAGTTCAATCTCTGTCCTGAGTCAACACGCCGGTCCAGGCCCTTGTTTTGGCGCTGCTGGGACCATATGAAATCAAGTGATGCCTCTGGCCTAACGCAGTACTGTTGGTATCAAACACAGCACCCGTGTGACTGCTGGCGAGGATCGCGGATTGATTTGCTCGAGGGGTTGCGTGGATCTTGTGTTGATGTGGGTACTTGTGTTGCCGCACGCCTAGGGGACCCAAAGTCTCTTTGCCTGAGCTGTTGCCATATGTAGGGCGTTTCGAGTTCATCATCGCACTCTCATGCCCCGTTTTTTGTGGTATCTGAGGACAAGGGCTTGGAAAGTGCTAAATTGGTTTGCCGCTGCCAAGGTTGGTACCATTTCACTTCAAGTCTTCCTTGATCGCGAATTTGGATTCACTTGAAACTGTTTTGTCGAGAGACTTAGACTGTGATTTGGAGCCAGCATTCGGTGTTGCCAAGTCTGGTATTTATCCAAGTGATTCAAAGAGAGGTCACAGACAAGTAAGGCTAGTCGTTTCTTTTTTTTTGCTGGCCGGTAGAGTTTCGGGTGTACTCTGCGGGCAGAGAAGGTAGCTTCCGAGAACCGTATGACAAGTGCTAGGCTTACTGCTCCTGTGGCAGTTTTGTGGATGACACATCATGCTTCACCCGTGTCTATATAGATAGCAAGGTCCCTCTCGGGGACGTGACCTCCTGCAAATGCTTCCAGGGAGGTGATCGCAAGAGTCCATTCTTACATGTGTGCAAGTCCTTCGGCTCTTTTTTAAAGGTCGTTGGACGTTCGTCATAATTGGACACAATACAGCAGAGGTATCATACAAGGAACTACCAATTTGTGTTGCCGCAGCAAGTGATGTCCTCCAATGGCAAGTTGGGGATTCTGACGCGACTAGTGTAAGCGGCTAGAGATTTTGTGATATCACAGACAGTTGACATGATGAATCACGTGTTTTTTTATGCAGCGGAGCGGTTACAACCGCTCTGCTCCCATTCGTGAGACTTTCCAATAGAGAGAACACTATCCTCCGCTTCTTGCCATGACCAAAAATCGGCCCCGCTCCGTGAGGGATCCCAACAACCCGTACAATCGTTTTTTTAGTGAGCGACCTGAGCTCCGTCACCTAATCCACGGCAAAATCCGCGAAAACCGCGGACATATCGGCAATTCAGCATCGTCGTTTTCACGGAGCCACGGTTTTTGCACGGTGCGTTTCCGACACAAGACATGATGTGTGTGCACGGGCGTACGCATACACACACACCTTTGCACTGACAATTGACACCACTGGTTGCCAATCAGAGATAATTGTTTCGTGGCTGGGGTCGTGTACGATCATCTTTGGCAGGCAACGACGCGCCACCCGTGTCGAGATGGTTGTGTTCCTAACATGTCGAGTACGATTTTCTCTGGAGACTAAACAGTTGGACCATATGCCATACGGTGCTTCATTCAAGCCCACGGCCCTGCCACCGCATCCGGGTTTCCACTGCACTTTCCCAACGGCAGCTTAATGCTGCGCGTACTTCGGTCTAGCTTCGAAATGGACACGGTAGTCTTACAGGTGGCGGGTACGTGATCAGCCATCCAAACTAACCCATGCTCAGCTTCACGAGTACGCCACGCTGCAATACCGCGTTGTCAAGAGCAGCGGGTGTAGACTTGGATGCGGAAGCCATCCGGAATCTCCATGCCTTGAATCTCACCATCTGGGTCCACGCTTTCATCTTCGTCCGCAAGACTCAGGCCGCGGGCCAAAGACGGTCAATGCATATTACAGCAAGAAGTGAAACCGTCGTAACAGAGCAAGTTTCATGAGTAATCAGAATACGTGGAATCAATAGTAACGTAACAACAACGACAATTCCGGGAAGTGCAAGACTCTGTTGAACGTCCCACTCGCCATAATCGTCGTCGTCGCTGGAATCGCCGTCTTCTATGCCCTCCTGTTGTCCTTGTCGCCGGAATCCCTCTGTTCGTCCTCCGTTCCGCACCCTTCGTGGCCAGTCTCTGCAGCACCGTCGTCGGCTCTGGAGTCCTCATCGCCTGTGGAGGTATACGGCTTGTCCAAAATCTATCAGTTGATGAAAGTCACAATGCCTAAACCGTTCACAATCGTCGCCACGCCACATTTTCCTCAAGGAGACCGCTACGGTCTCTAGAGGTCTCCCAGAACGATAATTTGTTTTTGAATGAATGAATGATGACGTTCACTCCGAAGCTCCGAACCACGCACTTTTCTGGCCTGAACGCCCTAGGCGCCAGGAATCAGACCATCGGCCTTCCTACACTACTTTGGACGCCCTCAGCAACTTGCAGCTTGAGTGGTGCCTCCTACGTTCATATTTGGCTGTGTCGATGATCGGCCTCCTCAAGAACGAAACACGAGCATGCAGCAGGTGCTTCCGGCACCAAATTGCTCCGATCTCGACGAATTTGTGCCTTAACTTTGCCCACCCGCCATCTAATCGAAGCCTCCTTCAATCTACAACAGGATGCGCAGCCTGTTCCACCCTGGGATGACTGTGTGTCTACCTATTTAGCCTGCCAACGAATTGCTCCGATCTCGACGAATTTGGGCCTAAAATTCGCCTACCCGCCATCGAATTGAAGCCTCGTCCCATCTACAACAGGATGCACAGCCCGTTCGGCGCAGGAATGGCTGTGTGTCTCGTGGAACGGGCTGTGTGTCTATTTAGCCTCCCACGAAAGGTTTGGGCCACACCGCTGCAACGTCCGACGCGAGAGTATGTCCCGCCGCATGTCGCATAGACTCGAGATGACAACTTGATGATTGATGGCTTTCTTTTATTCGTCGGAGCACAGCCATCCATTTATGCATCCTCCATTGTTGTACAACAACGCCGACGCGTGTATTAGTTCCCCACCTGCCATATGCATTCTAAAACGGGATTCGCCAGGGATTAGCCTGCCAACGAGAGGTTCGGGCCACACCGCTGCAACTTCCGACACGAGATAACAAGTTGATGATTGATGGCTCTCTTTTTCGTCGGAACACAGCCATCCATTCATGCCCCACTGCCATTTTCATTCTACAATGGGATCACCAGGGATTAGCCTGCCAACGAGAGGTTAGGGTCATACCTCCTCTGTCACCTGCACCTCGGAGTGTGCTTATTCCGCCGCGTTTGATAGTTGCAGTTATTTTGCTCTTGTTTTACGCACGCGCGCTTAGATATGTTTGTCGGCCTTCTACAATGTGGATGCTATCGAGCTGGATGGCTTAAACGCGCCGACAGGGGCTAGACGCGCCATTCAACCGAGCAAGACACAGGGGAGTTGTTCCTCCTCGATTTTGCCGTACATCGTAGATCAAGAGCAGAAAAAAATTATATCCTGCATGTTGTCAAGCGACACTGCGACGTGTTCTGTAAAGGCAGAATATTACAACACACGACATAACGACAAAACGGAGTGTTTCTCCCCAATATTGTTGTCGTTGACCCCGAAGATAGAGAAAAATACGGGGGAGATGTCTTGTGGTATTTGTACCCATACAGTGATCTTATAATTAGCACCTGCTAGCATCACTGATGAAAACTTGTTAAGTGTGTAGGCTTAAATAGACTCCAAATAAGCCCAGTACCAAGCCGGTTTCCCTCCTTTCACTGTAAAGACTGCAACACATCCCGTTCGACTGTGGTCATACCTCGAATGGGTAGTCTTTCTGTGTTTGTATTGATTTCTCCTAACGTGTTTGTCGGCCTTGTTCAACCGCGTTTGGCGGTTGCAGTCATTTGTTCTTGTATTTTTGCACGCGCGCATATACATGTGTTTGTCGGCGACTACCCCATCCAATCTATACCGTACAGCGGATTGACAATGAGAGCTGTAGATGTTGATACCAATGCCAAGAAGGTGGGGGACAAATAAATTTTATGTTATGTTTCCTTGGTTGGGTGGTTGCCCGGCGTAAATGCAAAAACTCGGTCTTGCATTTGCCTTACCCCGACGTTTTGTGTCATCTTTAATAATTTGGTACATCAGACATCAACAACTTGAGGTGATGATTCATACACCACCAACTTCACGGCATTGACTGGTGATGGGTGCACAATGATTCACGCAAGAAAGGCAATCCCGCAGATAGATTCGTAATAATCGTTCTGCGCGTCGGAGATAGATGTTGTGACGATGGGATTAGCCTCTGCCAACGAGAGGTTAGGGGCACATCTCAGTCACCTGCACCGCGGAGGGTGTTCCGCCGCATGTCGACAGTTACTGTTGGCGCGCGCATCTACTTGACGGAATTAGAGCGGATACCTATTCCTTCGGATGGAACTGGGATTGTCAGCGGTGGTGAAACGCTTTCTCTTCTTGTTGGAACACATCCTTATCATCATCCATCCATCCTTCCAATCTTTGTACAACAAGTATAAATCCGATCTCGACCAACTTCCGCGTGCGTATATAGTTGCCTACCTGCCATCAAATGCCAATTTCCAGGCCGGGAGTAGCTTGCCAACGCCAGGGTTGGAAGCTACTTATTCCGCCGCGTGTCGGCGGTTACACATGATGCGTGATAGATTATTCCGCCGTGTTTGGACGGACACATCATGATTTGTTGATGTTATTCGCGCGCGCTCCTTTGACCATCAATTTGTGCCATGTTTGACACCCGCTTAACTTCGGATTTACCACATTGTTGTCTACCTCCTTCTCGCACCTGCAGCACCTCATACCACCTAAAAAAAAGAAAGTCCTAGAGGTCCAGCACGGTTGCCCGAGGCAAGCTGCGATAATTGAGAGTTGGTATGGCTGCCCCAACCCATTGCGCGATCAGCACACGCCGGTTGGACGCCGTCAAGGCGTTGTTTTCCCACCTTTGGATGTTGTCCGACTGCTCAAGTTCAATGTTATGTTACTTCGCAACCCCAACCGTCGTCATGCGTCCGGCTACTACATCCACGTGGTGTAGCTCGTTCGTGGCGTTGGCCGAAAGAAACCAGGCGAGTGTTGCAGTACCTCGATAGATATTCCTTAGATTCATCCGTTGTCTGCGCGTGCAAGTTGTCCATGAGAAAATGATCCTCTCCTGATGGAGCTGGGTCCTGCCGCGCATCAAGCTCTGGCGGTAGGACTCGAGGGCCCACCCCATGCAGAAGTTCTTGTCCGCCCATGAGTTTGGAGAATCACGTCCGCGTTCTTGTGGTACGCGGCCTTCCACCCGCGAGATCCGCTTCCCCGTGCCTCGGAAAATGACCAATATCCGCACGAGCCTCTTAGTTACGCGGATCCATCATGGCCTGCTTTTTCCCGCCAGACCAGCAAAGCGCTAACTGGTGGTTACATGCTTCGCGCCTGCCTTGTCCCAAGTCGTTGTGAGCCCGTTCGCGAACGACAAAGGCACGCTTCCATCTGGAACTGCCCATCCTTTTCTATCCTGTTCTCGGCCCGATCCGTCGAGAGCAGCGCAGCCCCAGGAAAGATGATCCCCTTGCAACACATCGGCCCTTCGGGCAGTTTGCGAATTTGGTGCGGAACTGCCGGATCTCCGGCAGACCTTACTCAAAAGAATGCACAACAATAGAACCTACTTCAGAATATGCAAATGACTCTGCCCAAAAGCACCTTCCCGATTAGTGTCAGGGCAGTTTGCTAATCAAACGGGAAGGAGACCATGACAAAAAAACACGGCCACTCATAAGGCTGCAAAGTGGGGCCTCCCCGCTCTCCGCGCGCACTCACTCGAGAATCGGACAGGTTAAAAATTGAACTCTAGTAGCCTGGTCAGCGTACGGCTTCTGCTGCTACTCCGGGTATTCAGCCAGTCCTGGTCGTCATATTTCCCGGTTGCGTTCAACTCCACACGTTCTTAAGTGTTTGTTTCGATTCTCAGACCTATTTGCGTGGAACTTTCGTTCGTATTCTCCTCCCCTTGCCCGACCCGGTCGGTTGATCTTGAGGTCATGCAAATTTCGCAGTGTCTCGAGTATGGTTTGGCGCGGAATCGCAGATCACGACCCGTCCCCGCGTTTAAGCAGCTTCCGCCTACGGTGGTCAGCCTTTTCTCGGAGAGGCGTTTTTGTGTTTGACGGCGACCCGACCGCAAGTGTGGCATATTTGCTGTACTGGAAAATTGACCTGGTTTCCGTCGGTGTTGAGACACTTTTGAAATGGGGTACAACAGGCGCACACATCACTCGCGATCTTGGCAACAAACAGCAAACACAGCACACCCAGCACCCACCACATAGCACACAGAGAAGGTAGGGTCTACGGGGCATGGAAGTAACACGTCCGCGCGCTGCTACTGCTGTTCTTCGCTGCACAGCTTCAGCAAGCGGCAGCTACATGACTAGCGGCAGAAGAGAAGCGACAACTTGATCATGATCGCCAGACGCAAACCAACGCACCGCTAGAGAGGTTGGCACACTGACACAGCGACACTATACACCACTCTATGCTGCACTCAAAGAAGCAGCAGCTGCTGTTGTTGAACATGGTGGTGTGGTGCGGAAGATCAGACAGACCAGAGATGATCCTCTATATTGCGGTTGGGAACTCGTGTGTAGCAGCAGCAAAAGCGACATCTTTTTCTGCACATATTTCATCGCAGGGCTCTGAAGGCAGCACCACTTCTCTCTTCATCAATTGTTGCTCGAATCACCGCTGATGCTGCAATTGGCTGCCTCCTATTCCTGTGAGATGGCGTGCTTGCTTGCTGATCGGCACCTCAATTGATGTTGAGATGGTAGGAGCGCTGACTTGTGGGCTGCAAAAACCAGCACCGAGAGGAGACAAAAAGGGGCACTCGTTCACGATGCAGCCAGATGTAGGTGATCTCCTGCTCATCCCACATCTACTGCAACAATCCGCGTGTGAATCGGCGTCGCGGTCGTCGAGATATGCAGGTGTTTGCGCGAGAACGCCCTAGACTTTTCTTTCACTCTCGGCTTTTTTTGTTCAAGCGCCGCCATTAAGAAATGGCCCTCATCTGTTCCATCATCCCAGCGTGGCGGTTAAACAAAAAAGGGTCCGGTGCATCACGTGTTTAATGTTTCTTGCTGAGTTAAGGGATTTCCCATGTATGTGTACTGTCGAAAAATACCTGATAGGCTGCTGTATGTGCTCCACGGCAGCACCGTCATCCACGTCTGATCGTGGGGTGCACTATCTTTGCCTCTACGGGACGCCGTGCTCACGTAACGATGCGCATCTCTCCCCGACCAACATGCACGGACAGCCGTCGATGGTTGTTCGTGAGCACGTTATCCATACGCTATTTTTGTGGCTCTTCCGCGCGCATGATTTGGGGTCGTTGTTGGTGTGTGAGTGAACGAGCTAGTCTACCACCAGTGTGTCCTTGCTGCTGTATATGGGAACTGGCGCGATGATACCCTCGGTGCTGCTGCAGTACATGTGTGACAGTCTCCCATTGGGCGCGGCAATAAGGTTATGTTCGTGCTCTTGACTGGCCATTTGGTATGTCGTCGAAAGTTGAAATTGTTTAAACGGCAATACATCACAATGCGCTCGAAAACGTAGAATATCGTGTTTGCTGTGAAAGTGAACGGGAGAGAGGTCCGAGAATGCAGGCGACATATTGATGCCTTCCAGAGTCCGCCACGGGAAATCGCATACTTTACCCACAGTTTGCCTTTCTTCTCTCGCACTTGCGTGTCGTTATTTGGGAGATCGTGAGAAGAACAAGTATATATTGTGGGGTTCGCTGATGAGTCCGACTCTCTCCCTCTCTCCGGTTATGCCCTCCAAAAGTGCTGTACATATCAGAGGGCCTGAATAGCATTGCTCGTCTGCATCAGAGGGGCTTCAACATTCAACATTCACATTATCTATGTACTGTACATGGGATCTGTGTCCTGTACATAGGATCCGCGGTCGACACGCTGACAGTGGTCCCTTTGCTTCTCTCCGCTCCTCGACCGCTTGTCTCTACATCTTGGAAAATAATGTAAAGCAGTAGACTTCCTTTTCAAACACCAAATTGCGTTTGGATTTCCTCAATCCATACACCACCACCAAGTATTTTCGGTACGGGTGCTTGCTTTTGGGAACGTGTTTCTTTTCCGTTGTCCTTTCACCTGTCCGGGCCCCGCAGGTATTTTCTACCCCTCTATCCTATCGTTCGCACACCGCTGAAACCTGGGAACCGCTCACGGATCTCAGTCCAAACCACGCACACACCGCATTTACCACGCCCACGAAAACGTCCACAGGGGTTGGCCGATCATCATGGCTGAGATCTCCCTTTCGCGGGAAAATACTTCGTTCGTGGTCTGCTCAATATATTGTTTGCACCATGCATGGTGGGTTCCCCAATTGGAAATTGGTTTCGGTCAGCACTATCCCGAACAGAACTAAGAAATCTTGTCCGAAACTTCCATACTTCATCGAATCAAATGTCTCCGAGATTACCATACTTCCATTCATTCACGTGTGTGATCGGAATCCATATTTTGGTTCAATGACCAGGAGTTTTTCACAATTATATGCACTATAATAGCGGTTTTACCTCACTGTTTTGATCAGCGCCAATGGACACTGTTGTGTGTTTGATACAGCGACGAAAATATTTCGCGGCCGCCAATCCCCACTCAGCTTCCCACTGCTGCCAAAAAAGAAAAACAAGAGAACTTCTATAAAATGTTCGTTCAGCTCGTCAGCTACCCTCATTTTTTTTTCAAGCCAGGGACATGAAAGTCATGAGGTTTTAAAAGTCCCTGAAAGTGTGCGCCAACCGATCATGTTTGCGTTCATGCCCAATTACGGGGGTCCAAAAAATCCCGCCCCAAAAAAAATCAAGCGCAAGAGGCACCTATACCCAGTTTGTCGGTCAACAATGCAAGGAAACAAGGCATCTTCGGGCCTGCAGGACCCCGATACACCTGTCGATGTATACCTGAGACGTCGGGCGAGCTTTCGGGACCCGTCGGAAGCAGGAGGTTGCAGGAGGTTGCGTAGGCATGGTTTACGAGGTTTCAAACGTGCTCGAGTCTCGCCCTGAAAAATACACACACAGCACATCTACACACAACAGTCTCTCCTGAATGCGCGGATACACGTATCTCTCCACGTATCCCTGAGTGTTGTGGGTGAGCTTTTCGCGACCTGTGGGTAGCAGGAAGTTCTTAAGCGTGGTCCGCGAGGCTTCACGCATGCTCATGTTGAGTGCTCCAGTCTCGCTTCACATGAGCACGCCCAGCTGTCTCAGCAGCCTGTTGTTATCTTTACATTGCAAACCGTCCCTATCTTTCTACCCAGTACCTTCAGTTGTCCGATCTAGTCTGACACTTGACGCAGTTGATTTCCGAGGTCACAGGCCAACTTACTCGAAAACGTATACTACAACATGAATGGACCCGAAGGGTCCGCAAGCCAATATTTATCAACGACAGATAACCTTGAACCCTCCGCTCGCCTCTAAACGCTGTGCGAGGAAAGCTTAGCCTGGAAGTCAACATCACGGGCCAGAAGGGGTAGGTATATTCCCTGGGTTATTCTTGGTACCTCGTGGTAGAGAAGAGAGACGGTCATGATCTGGAAAGGAAAAAAAAGAAAACACAGGGGGAAGAAGAGAAAGCCACACGCCAGAACCATTACCGCAGCGACAAACAACAACACGAAAAGGGCCACCCACGACAGCAAAGGCACGTAATCGCTCTCAGGGGGTTGGTGCAATGATGCAGTCAAGGGGGGAGAGGGGGCGGGGGGCGGGCGTACTCTCATGTGTTACATGCCTTAGCGGTTAGACCATTGTTTCAACAGGACCGATCCCCAATGACCAATCGCTCCTTCCTACTTTGCCAAAGGTGGCTCCTGTCGCTATCATTTTGCGCCTGTTCAACCCACTTACCATGCTCCAGTTTAGCTACCGTCTTCTCCTGGCTTCTCCATGCCTAAAGCATCTTGTATCTATCTTCCTTCTACTTTTCCCAGCTGAGTCATGTACACTTCCCTCTCCCTGTACAACCGACATTCTGCAACTACATGAACCCGGTCTTCGCACTCGGAGCCGCAATCTCATTTCGACTTGTCATCTTCATCGTCTACCTTCATTGATCTTCGCCTGCGCTCTAGACGGTCAATATCCCCGGTCCTGAATTTGACCTTCAGCCTTGAACCCTATCTTAACATTCGTGCCCTTGAAGACCCTCCTTATCCTTGGTTTATTTCGCTAGATCATTTTTTCTCTCTCTCGGCAAATGCAACAAATATCTTCTCCTTGAAACCCCCAGGCGTTCCATTTCCAGCGTATCACCTTCGTCAACCTTGACCGACTCCGTGGATTGGCTACCCCTCTTCTTGTTTGCCCACTTCGCCTCCCAAGCTATTATCGGCATACCCCGCTGTCCAATATCGCACATGCGGTACTGCCATTTGAGCTTCCTTGCGTCACTTCCCGACCGTAGGGGTTGGATCCCCAGTTCTACCCTGCCGGCTGCATCACTTGCGCTTGAAGCATCCTACGATGACTTCGTTGCTTTTTTCTGCGCTTCCTCGAGNAGTCGTTAGACCATTGACCTCGCATCCCTACAAAGCCGGGACGGAGCACGCCGGGTTCTCACCGGACCAGGCTCTCACATCACCAAGCGCGATTCGCCGTGAGGTATTCGGCGAGTCGCATGAAGGGTGCTTAGCATCCTACTAAGGGT
>CACKRE030000526.1:33573-58077 GCA_902602495.3 Ectocarpus sp. CCAP 1310/34 | reverse complement strand
GGCTTGTTTGACAACGTCGTTGCCAAGCGACGAAAACCCAACCTCGATGGCATACACCGAGGGGGAGGACGGGGGGGGAGATTAGTCAGTGAAGGAGTTCAATCCGGAACACGTCGCGCCACTCGGTCCCTCTCTTCTTGTTTAACTCTCTTCCCCAGCAGTCTCGTCCGTCTGCTGCCACCCTCCGGCCCTATTGCTTCTTGCCATGTCCGTGCTGTTGCCGGGCTTCTTTCATCTGAGCGCTCGTTGCCGGCTAACCTTCTCACCATCCTTTTGACAAGAGGTCATGAACCCCTTAGCTCCCCCCGTATTGCGCGGTACCACCCCGCTCCACCTTCGCTCCTTCCGGTCAAGTTGTTTATGGGACACCGAAGTCACATGGCTCGGCGTCCGTAGATCCGTGCTTTTGGTCGAACATGTCGGGGTCGTGCTTCCAGGCACATTCTCAGTTTTGCTCCGGTTTCCACCTGTCCGGGTCCTCCCCCCACCAGCTCGCGAAGCATAAACCGTTTGGGGAGTCGCCCGTCTGGTTGCCTTGCCAATGCTCCCGCGAAAAGCAGGCGCCGTTGCCGAACAGTGGCGACCACGCTCTGGCACCCTACCCTCTTCAGGGTCTCGGCGTGGGACAGCCGCCGGTAGGTGCCCATTATGTGTCGGTAACCGATAACTCACAGGAGCAGTCGGGAATGTATCGACTGCAACAGCCGGTAGTGTTCGCGAAGTGGGGCCCACGTCATGCAACCGTACACAGCAGTGCCTCCATGGCCTTCGCCTGGAACACGGAAGACTTGAGTCGGAACGGTGCTCTCGGCCTGTCGACAAGCTCCTGGCCATATCTCCTGACGCACGCCCACGCTGCTCTGCTCCGGTGTTTGACCTCACGGGTGAGGTCGCCATGTTCGTTGACGAGGCCACCTAGGTAGCGGAACTCAGCCGTCTGGTCGTGCCTCTGCCCTGCTTGTCCGATGATCAGCGATGGCAGCGGGGGAAGCGGTGTTGTTGGGTGCTTCTCCTTATCGCGTTTCAGGAGCGTCTCCCTCTTGTTCTCCGATACCTCAACCCGAACTCCCCAAACACCTCCACGATGACGGCCATCATTCTCGCCAGTCCGTCGGCAGACCTCCATACAACGCCGGCGTCATCCATTCAGCATCCCCCATACCGCCCCCGCTCCCGTCTCCTCCGCCAGAAACACCAGTTTCTTCAAAATATGCCATCCGGGCTGAATCGTTTGACTTCGAGAACCGCGGCGACGATGTTGAAAGCAGTGGGGACAGCGCACAACCTTGTCGTAGGTCTTGTGTGACCCAGAACCAGCCCGAAAACCCGGTACAGCAGTAAAGAGTAGGAGGAGAGAAATGTTTCAGACAGCGGTATGTGAGCATGCCTCGCTTAGCAACCATCCGCACAGAGGATGTACCTGTCCAAGCAATACCTGCTGGCACAAGGTCTCCTTTGCCTCATCGCTGGACAGAGGATACGGCAAAGGGTATACACGAAATTGTTGAAGAGAAACAGTCTAACAAACGCGTCACGCCGATTAATAATAACCCGCTCACCAGCAAATCGAGATCATCATCCGCTACCGCCCAAATCATAGGGTTGAGTACTGGCGAAGCCAGTCAGGATCCTGTATGCTGACTGCTGCGCAGCCAGTATACTGAATCCGATCAGTACCCTGGTCCAACAGCGAACCCGCGTGGTCGCGCGCGATTTGGCTTCACAATCAGTATTTTTTTTGGGTGATTTTGGGGCTTCCTGAAAGAGGTAATATGGCGGGAAAGACGATATTAACTTTGGGGTACAACGCCCAAATTTATTGGTTTTCGGCACGAGGGAATGTGGCACAAAATTCAAACTTTGTCATGCCCATAAACTCCAAGATCGTGAGGAAACAGATGTATGCATGCACACGAGTTGAAATGGCTAGCATGATGAATTGTAATTGACATTCGATTTTCCATAGTTCCACCGAACGCACCGGTTGGAGAAAGAGAAAATGCAAGCAACGAAGCAGAAATTATAGAAAATCGGAAGCCTCTCGCAAGAGAAAACATTAAAACAACGACACGGCAGCCCTGAACGTAACCAAGAAACCTAGGAGAAACCGCCAGCCAGAGTGCTGCTACCTGTAAAAAAACAGACAGAATCAAGTAAAACAAATGAAAATGAAAACAAAAAAAGCAGAAACGCCAGGACAAGGGGCGCAACAAACGAAACAGGTCGTGCTGACGCAGCGGTCCCTGCATCATCACCAGCACTGCAGGGGTCTGCAGCAGACGACGAGCTGCCAGAGGAGACAAACCTACCCATCGTCGTGTGGTCTGCGTAGCTGTGTGCTTTGTGTGGGGTGTACGGTCTGTCTCATTCAGCAGGCGGCCTGATGTTGTCAGGAGTCTGCGGTAATAGATGGTTTTCCGCTGGTTCTTGAGGCGTATTAAGGGACGTACGTAGAGTTGCTTTTGTACTGGCGTGCTGGCTGCAATGGTTGGCAGTGTATTTGTACTGCCAGTAACAAGCACTGGCAGTACGTACTGGTCCAGTACCCAACCCTACCAAATCAATGAAATCATCATAAAAGTACAATTTACAAGGCTCCCCCTCGGGAGGTAGGTGCGCTTGCCTCCCGGGAGCGACGCAAGAAGACATTACCACTGCTATCGTGGTACGTAGCATCGTTGTATCTCTCGATCTACCTTCGGTAGTGCTACGGTTGGTTTCGGTCCAAACTGCAGAAATTTCCTCGCATCAATTTGCGGGAAAACTTTATTTATCACCGTGGGACTCTTCGCGTGCGCTCGTGGTGACTTTGTGCCGTTGCTCCTTCTACTGCTGTAGCACACAGACTGCACCTGTGTTCTCGAACTACATTCATTTCGGTGAGTGTTTGTACAGTCGTCGCTCGGAGGTTTCTGCGCAGATTATCTGTGATCAGTCCGGGTTCCAATCCGAATAGAATAATCCGAATAGAATTGGTTTCAGCTGCTGAAAAAAAAAAAAACTCTACGAGACCGTTACGGCCTCTAAGGTCTCACAGAAAGGTAAAAAAAATATGAATTAATTAATTAATTAATGGTAACAATTTTTCCGAAGCTCCGGACCGCGATCGTTTTCGAGTCGAACGCCCGAGGCGCGAGGAATGAGACCATCTGCAGTCTTGCACTACTTTAGACACCATAAGCAAGTTTCTGCCTGATTGGTGCCTCCTGCGTTCACGTGTTGCTGTGTCGATGACCGCCCTTCACAACAAGGACGAAGCAAGAGCCTGCAGCATGTTCATCCGGCACCAAACTGCTCCGATCTCGATGAACTTGTGCCTAGACGTTGCCTATCCTTCAACGAGCCCCGTCCAGTCGACAGCTGGATGGACGACCCCTGCGACGCTGGAGAGGCTGTATGTACCTTTTTTGCCTGCCAACGAGGGTTCGGCCCACACGGGTGCAAACTCTCGACGCAGAAGAATGTTCCGCCGCATTTCCCACGCACATCAATGACAACTTGATGATTGATGATTGGTGACGCCAGGACTCCCTTTTCCTCGTCGGAACACATCCATCCATGCATGCATCAATTGTACAACAACTCCGATCTCGACCAATTTGCGCGTGCGTTTAGTTGCCTACCTACCATCACCCGATCTACAACAGGACTCCGTACCAACGACAGGGTCCGGGCACACCTGTTTCCTGCCCTATGGAGGCTAATTATTCTGCCGCGTGTCGACGGTTGCATGATTTGTTTTTGTTTTACGCGCGCGCATGTATCTTCTTTGTCGGTTCATTTGACAATGTTTTGACCAACCATATGATCAATGATGGGTGATTGTTCGATTCGCTGCAGCAGTACTACTCCTGCATGCATACGTCTTTGACAGTTACTATCTACGTACGCTCCCGAATAACTGTTGTTGACTTGTCGTGATAACACATGCATCCATTGTACAGTAGTTTACNGACTTCCTATCGTGCCGCCGCGTGTTGTACGAAACATTATAGATACAAGGTCTCCAGGCTCGGGCGCCAGGCGCCCTCGCCCTCAGCTCAGTTTTACGCTGAAAGGAAAGAAGGGTGGTGGGTGAAGAATGTGCACAGCATACCAAGGGCACGAAGCTGGAAAAGCGTTCACCTGTTTATGGTACTGTAGTGTAGAGGCTACAGCAGCACCTTCAATATACTACAGCGTGTCGTTGACAGTAGTACAGAGAAGGAAGACAAAAGCAAACTTGCAGTTCACGATGTGCATGCAATGGATGCGATGTTCCAAGACTCAAAAGCACAAGCGAAATTTCTTTAGATAGAAAGAGCTGTGGCATTCGAGAACAACAAACAAACGAAAAAACAAACCCTGTCCAAATTCCTTCCTGCAGCAGCAGACCTACCTGTACTGTTGCAACCTTTTGCCTCAGCCTATGTATTATGCAGACCAACTAACTTTTGACCACTAAATATGCAGACCAACTAACTTCTGACCACTAAATTAGTTGTGGTATCCACGAAACATACCATCCGACTAAAAACTTGATCTATGTATATCTACCGTTCACCCGTGAAAGGCAGGCAGGGATATTATGTACTTGTACGTACTTGTAGTCGCACACCGCACAACAAACGTACGTAAACTCTCTACCGTTCACCTGTATGCTGTAGAGTGTACAGGCTACGGTAGCATCTTCAATACAACTCTACAGCGTCGTTGACAGTATTGCACGAGACAAACAAACTTACTTGCAGTTTTCCGTGAGATGTGCATGCATGCATGTTCGAAAACTCGAAGGACAAGCCAGCTTTGGCGTACCACAATAAAATTAACTAACTCTGTTCAATTCCTTCCTTCAGCAGCAGCAGCAGACCCGTACTTGCCACTCGGAGGGCTTTTGTGTATTTCAGGCATAAATACGTTGCCGTGTGCACGTACGTGAAGATGCACGATGCACGTGAGGACTTCGAAGTATTCACCTCAGTTGGCGTTCCTTACGCTTAAGAAGGTGACAACAGCAGTCTGTGGATATCTAGCTGACCCCACGGGGCACAATTACAATAAAATCCGCCGTCGGTGCTACATGTAACAACAACGTGGTGGTCGGTCACGGTGAGTTGACGTTCTCCAGAACCTGCGTGATTCTTTGAGGTGACAGTCCCTACCGTTGTTGTTGTTGTTGTCTTCACATTAACAACCGTTCCGTTGTCTCTCTACGCAGTACCTTCGTAAGTCGTACTGATCCAACACTCGACGCGGTCGATTCCCGTGGTCGCAGGTTATCTTACCCTAAACGTACACTCAAATAAACTAGCCCCAAGGAGTCCGCAAGTCAATAGAAATCAAAGACAGATATTCTGGAGTCCTCCACTCCCTTTGCGCGCTATGCGAGGTAACAACTGAGACTAGGAGACACCATCGCAGGCAGGAGAGAAAGAGGTACACCCCCTTGGTTCAATCTTGGTACTTGACAACGCAAGCAGAGACAAGGCCATCTGGCACAGAAAAAGAGAGAAGACAGAAAAAAAGAAAACAGAGAAAAGAGAAAAACATAAAAGGAAACAGTAAAGAGAAAACAAAATGATAAACAGCGAGGACAAAAAGGGACCAGGCCAAAAATAGCAAGAAACAAGAGGCAGGGAAAGACATACGGTGGAAAGACCACTAACGAACAAGCAACACGCAAACATGGCCACCAACCAGCGATACATTGTAATGGTACGTCATCACTAGTGGGGGGTTGGTGCAATGGTGCAGCGTTGGGCGGGGGGAATTGGCAAATAGAAATTAAATCCGGCACTGTTTGGGGTCCTCGGCAAAGTGTACTGTCTATGGGGCCTCCGGGGGATACGTATATGGTATATGTCGATGACATGCTGCATAGCTATGGTGTGGCCTACCGCATGTTTCCCACTCTCTGGTCAACGATGTCTTGAAACAACCTCCTTTCTTCTTCGGCCTGTCACAAGCTACCGCACCCAAACAGACGTACGTACGATTTGGTATTGAGTTGCGGCTCCGACGTAAGTGGGTTCTGTACCCTAAAGAAGGAGGCAGCAAAAAAGCCGCCGGGACATATTTTTCTTGGCGTCCGCCAATCAGCTGTCTACATTCTTGGCGCCTGTCTAGCGTCCTGTCTAGTTTCGAGTAATTTTGGTTATTGCGCCGCTTTTTCTTCTGCGCGCACCACATTCGAACCAACCAATTCAGAGACCGACACACATCAGGCGGGACCCTGGGCGTTGCAACTGGCGCATACCAGACTCCAACAGCAGCAGAGGTCACTCTGGTCTCTGTGTGCACGAAGTGTCAATCCACACTGAGTGTCGATGACGAGCACGCAGAAGCACCCGCCAGAAGAGCAACAGCGAGGAGAGAGAGGTAGATGGCACAAACATGCACGCACACACACACGCGCGAATATTTATGTCGACCTGCTGCAGCACAGCAGTAGTACCCACACGCAGGGATCCATGCATGCCTTTTATCATCTGCACGCCCGTCCTCTCGCCAGAACACTTCAAGCAACGTGATGATGACGCTTTGGCACGTCCGCTTTTTTTGGTTTTTCGCTTTCTTGACTCCATCTACCGGTAGGTTGTTGGGGGTGAACACCCCACCCAAAGCATTCGCCATCAATCATCCATCCCGACGCGTCGGTTTGTTGACAACTCGCATGGCAGAATATATGCACGGTGATTCCTTTGCTACTCCGGTGACGGCCTCTGCTCTCGTGTCTCCTTGCCGTCGTTGATTCATTAGGTGAGGTACAACATTTTGAAAGCGCGTGGCCCGCAGATGAATGAGTTTCACCGTGCATTGGCGGGCTTCGCCCGCGTGATTTAGCTCGTAAGACTCTGTACCGGTACGTTCAAAACTTGCCAAAGGCCCCACCCAATGAAAGAGTGCGGACTCGAACTCTCATTCCAGTATATATGAGGGGGCTCCGATACAAGAGTAGGGGGTGTAGGGAATTTTGTCACACCACCCTCTTGTGTATGGTCATTCTACATAAACGTCCTATACAGAACTGGCCCGCAGATTATTTAAGGAAAATTGGCTCAAGTTTTAACGAAAAATTAGAAAACAGGGCGAAGAAAGTCAGCTCAATCTCGGCCACAACATAAGAAACGTCCCAGCAAGAAACAGACATGATCGTGCGATACCCCCCAGATATATGAAACAATAGGGGTTGCTGGGGGAGCGCGTCCAATAAGAAACGTCCCACTGACGATGCTACCTAGCTATGGGGGAGGATATTTTCGCGGCGGCCCCTGCGCCCCCGCGCCGCCCCAGGCTGCGCTATGTATATCCACCAGCCACTGCTGCTGTACCTGGTGTGTTGTTTTCTTCGCCAGAAATAAGCAAGAAAATAAGAAAACAAGAGACGAGCACGATGTTGCGACAGCCCATAGGAATAAGAAATCCGTTTTTAGTGGTTGGGCCGACTTCTGCTGGTCCTTCTGCCCAATATAAGATATTGAGGCTCGACCCGATTTTGACGTGTCTTATCTTCTGGCCCGTTCTGTACGCACGTATCGCGCCACTCGGTCCGTCTAATCTCGTTTGCTCTCTTGCCACGCCGTCTCGCCTGCCAACGAGAGGTTCGGGGCACACCTCCGCCACGTGCTCCGTGATATATTGTTCCGCCGTGTTTGACGGAACCATAATTTGTTCTTGTTATGCGCGCGCATATATGTTTGTCGGCGGGACTACTTTGACAATATATTGTGTCATCTTTGTTTGACACCGGCTGTACGAATCTCTACTTTGCACCAACACACGAATAGGCATCTTCTTCGCTGTTTACTAGGATGAAATGGTCGTGCCCGTGGTGTCAACTGGGATGAGCGGTCGCGTCGTGCCCGTGGTGTGCTGTCAGCAGCATTTTGCCGTCGAAATTGTTTTTGGCATGGCATCACAGCAGTAGGAAACGTGCGTACATACGTACGTACGTACAATTTGAAGTTGCGTTGATGACTGTCTTTTCTGGCACACATCATCATCGTCTGTCGCTGATCCGTGCACCCGCAGATGAATCGTGCGACATCGAACGCTGTACAAGTATGCAACACGATTACAAGCTCGCGTACTTTTGCATGCACCGCCGATTTTGTCGAGGTTGCATGCATATATCACCCTACGTTTACTTGTATCATTGTGAGGAACGCGTCAACCATTTTACCGACTATTTGTATGAAACATATGATGGTTATGGTTACGTCCCCTACTGCTGTAGACTGTGTGTATTGTATGATGTACGCACTCTGCTGCAACTCTGAACGGTTGTCGACCTTACCTTCACCTACGACAAGAAATGGCAATGTGTGAGTCCTTTATGTGAACAACACGCCGGAGATCCGCGGACTTTCCGTCGCGTCTTGACGATGACGAATATTCACAGCACACCTCACTCGACGCGACACACACACAAACTTTTTTGTGCGGATCATGTCTGCGTTGGGTCTCCCACCGACCTTCCGGACAGATATTATTTTTCCACTTCTTAATTAGGGCCACGATACTCACCTCTGTGCCTTGAAAGCTCGCACGATATGTCGCGTTTCCTTGTTACACCACGGCGATGGGACGAGCCTGTTGTATCCCGATACGATTCGAAGCGCTGCTGCTGTGCTGCTATGCTGCTTTGTAAAAACACGCTCGCTAGGAACTGCTCATGGCACTGAAGGTGTGTGTTTAGGCGCGCGACTGCTGTGCCACCGCTGCTGCGGAGTATGCCTGCTCTCCTACATGGTAACCATCTCACCGCAGGCCTACGATGCACGCACGTAGGTCCGTATGCGATTTTTCCAGTGAGAGTCTACCACGGTGTGGTGGTGACCTCAAACAACACGCCCTCGGATTTCTCGGAGATTTCGGAGAAATACACGTTACGCACACTGTTTGACGAAATACGTTACACATGTTCATACATACGTACCCAGATCTCTTCTCTGGCTAATTACCGAGGCCTCTCAAATGGATGATACCACCTACAACCTATTTCTGACAACCTTCTTTTGTCTTGCGACGGCGACTTCAATCTGATTTATCGGAATTGTCATACGTGCAGATTCCGGCGACTTCAATCCACCAAACAACCACGCGAAATACATGCACGCCCATCTTCGACGCCGACTTACATTTCGCCACGCCTGCGCCACTAGAGGAAAGCCCAACACCACCGAACTACCAGCCGCTTCAAAGAATGTTAAGCGCCGGCGTGCAGAAGTCACCAGTCGACAGTACCTTTTTTTCTGTTGTTGCTGCTGCATTCGTGTGGAGACGACTAAAGTAAATCAAATAAATCGATGCGACAGGATTAACGATACCATTTTTGCTGACGTCGCCTCAAGGACGCTATTCCCACTTAACACACGAAGAGAACCTTGTATTGTCTTGTAATTGGATGACTTCCTGTGCAATGGCGGTAGTGTTCGGGGCCCCCCGCTAAGTGCCCTAGTATGTATGTGTGACTTCTCGTCTGTGCTTTCCCCATCAGATTGAGTATCAGCCTATGGTCGTCCGTCTGTGCCTACCGCTTGCTTCGTTGCAAAAACATCTTCGTCAGGATGCAACAAGATTTACAGCACCAATAAAGGTTGACACAGGTATGGATTGATTGGGTGCAAATGTTCGTCTTGTCTGTGTCCTCTATACCACCTCGAGTCACAACGGATGATAACTAACGTGTAGTTCAACTGAAACTTCGCCTTTGCGACATCTGGTGGGAGCAAGATACCACCTCAAGAAAACAAAAATCGTGCAGGATCAGCACCTTGCCCGAGGCAAGCTGCGATACCAATACCTAAAAGAATTCGCGGCACCGGTTATTTGAAAGGAGATTTTGACCGCGGCCGTTTTCCATCGGCTCGCGAAAGCTACGACCACAAAATGGCGGCGTCGCCTTCGCGCAACATACGCCTCGAGGGCCCTGTCGAAAGAAAATTCAATCGAAGTTACACCGGTGTCAAGCGCACGCGTTGTCTTCCTCAGCATCCCTTTGCTTTGCATCTCCGCAGCTGAATTATCTGAGCTCAATGACGCCACAACCAACCCACGACGACGAGGTTCGCGGCTCTGCCTGGGCACACCCCAACCGTCGCCCGCGCGCCGACCGTTTCGCCTGGCGTCGCTCGCAACGAGGCGAAAAAGTGCAAACACCCCCCCACATCAGCGGCGCCGAGGCGCCTCTTGGGCAACCCCTTGCATTTTTCGCCCCGGCGTTCTCCACAACCGAGCAAGATACAGCCCCATGCTGGCCGCGGCTCGATGATCTAGGACAAAATAGGCGTGCAGCGCAAGTCTCGGCAAGGACGGTGGCGAGGCGAGTTGGCAACGAAGACCGTTTCTTCGGATTTTCGGGTCCAGTTGCGCTGCACAGCCCAGCACACGAAATCTTTGCCGCATCGATAGCTCCACATCCTACTCACGAAGGACGACGAAACTCGGACAGCCAACGCTAACACTGTCCACGTAACTGTGTGCCAGTTTTCAACGCCATCCGACCTGCAAGCCGCCCGCGACAGCATTACATCCCTACGCTTACCTCTCCTGGCACAAAACAATTTCTCAACACGTGCTCAGCCCCTCGACACAGTCTTACATCGGTGTGGAGCTAGAACTACACTGTAGTCGATGCCCATGTCTTTGGTGCATCCCCCTGGTCGGATCACGATGTACAAGCAAGGTATGTGCTAGGGCGAGACGCAAATACATGGACCGCGGGGGTATACATTTCTCGTCACATGCCCCCTCCGGCCGGTGCTGCCTGTGTCATCTGCTGCAGCACCTGCACAGCCCGACCGCATATGCTGCAATGGACCCTTCGGCATCATTTCGCCGCCAATTTGCGAAGAAAGCAGCTCCCGAAAACGAGCATCGAAAGGGCTACCTGCGCGTCTCTTCAAGTGGGGCTGTTGCAGCTCTGCCGCCGACGAAACCATGGGCACCAAACTACACCATAATGATTAAGTTTCATGGTATTTTTTTTGTGTGAGTTCTCTTTTTTCTGCCTCTCGTACACCGCCAAAGAAACGTCATGTGGCTCCCCCAAGCTATCACATTGCGATACAGCAATCCTCCCTGCCTCTTAACTTTTGGATACAGTGTCGAGCGTGCTTTTTAGAGCCCTAGCGAGCCTGTGCGCGGCACGACCTCTTTTTTGGTGCACATCGTGTAGTCTCCAACTGACTGCTGTACTCTGTTTAACAAGTAACTGGTCAACAGCAGTCCGCCCGACTTTTTTTTTCCGCTATCCGTCGACGAAACCGTCGTTCACAAATCAAACTCATCGCTGCTCTTGGCGAACAGCACCCCCTCTACACACCGCTCGCTCTCGTTGGTGCTGATGCATGTACTGGACTGCCGGTGGCCTTCCTTGCATTTGCGATATCCGACAGGTTGACCCCACAACCAGTCGTAAGTTGTACACACACGGAGAAAGATCCGCTGCACTACAGCAGTAGTAGTACTTATGTAGGTCTACCGCTACTAGTGTACACTACGACTACTGCTTGCTGGAGTGCGTACCAGTATACACGTTGTCAAAGGAACTTTCTTTCGGGAGCAAATCAAAATATATGCGTTTCGGAGTGGTACTTCGCAATACGATGCGCAGCACAGCATACGATAGCGCAAATTGACGACAGGGCAAAGGCGATCACAATGAAAAAAAATAGCACAAAATGCCGGTATATTGAAAATCGCTTGAGGTATGGCTTGTCGTGTATCTGAGCAGACATTCAAAATTGGAAAACATGCGCAGAAAAATCCGGCCAACGTTGGTATCCCCACTTGTCGGCCTGTAACTCACATTTTTAAGCGCCTGTCGGCATACAATAGCGCAAAACGCTTCCATGACGAAAGCGGTCAATACGTCAGAAGATCAAACATGAATGCAGTTGACGTGTGGCAAGCTGCATCCGGGGTAACACTTGTTGACATTTGAATGTTTTGGATTTTTTTTTGAAGAACAACTGCGGCAGCTGGAAGCAGGGGCGCATCCCCCGCTCACAGCAATCACTTATGTATGCTGTTGGACCATGGCACACACAGTGCGTGGGCGTAGCAATCGATCACAAGACTGGAAAAAATCTTATCGTGGTTCAACCTCGTCGCTGCCATCACCCCATTCTGCGCTTTCCTGCTGGATCTGCTTCCCTACCCCTTCCTCGACATACCCACGGGCGACGCATCACCTTGTCGCACCCATTCGTTTTGTTTAGGTTGCCTATCGTACCAGAAAGCACTCCATCACGATCCTTGACCCACTTAATTAATCTCCCCAATGGCGTGTTCAACCAACTTCGAAGAATTGGCTGCCTTCTACCCCCCCTCCTGGCCTGGCCATTCCTTGTCCCCGTACCAACCTTGACAATCTGCACCCACACCTCCCGCATCTTTCGCTTCAACTCAAAGGTAACGCTGACGTACTGCTTGCCATGCTGCCAAAAAAGCTCGATCGGTTGTAAGGATGGCATGTAGGGCGGCGTCCAAATCAATGCCCACCCCTTGTTCTTCATGAATGTCAACACCCGTTTCTCGAGCCTTTCAGGGTGATTGAGGCGGATGTTCTCCCGAGTGGCCGTTGCTACCTCCGCTCTGCTTACACCGCCCTCTCTGTTCCCTGCAGGGAATGAGGAACCAGGCTCTGTTGGTACCTCGAAGTTGTGCGCAACAACGCCCTGTTCCCCCTCCTTTACCCTGATCGACTTGGCCCCAACCGTACGCAACAGATCGACATTGTGCTTCTTGGTGTTGGTTTCCGGCACTTTGACTTCCGCGTTACATCCAAGGTGGTATGAGGCGTTGTCAAGAACAAGAATCATCTGCTTGCCTTCGAACTCAGGGATCGCATTGTTCGCAGGACTACGGCGGTGTTTAACTCACTCCATGAACATCGAGTCGGTCATTGCTGCGTGGTAATGGCCCTTTGCCAACTTAGCCTGCCACAGAAACTCTGCTGTCTCATCTTCCATTTCCTTCTTGCCGCTACCCGTTTCCTTGAACCAACCCTCTTCGATCGGAAACCCATCACAAAACATAGCCAACGGCCCCCACTTCGTGATTGCATGCACCATGATCATGTGCAAGCCTTTCCCCGTTGTGCGACCAATCCCATCCTGCACAACTCGATTCTCGTCCGAAGGATAGTAAGAATACGGGGAACAATGAGCCTGGTGGACAAACTCTCATCCATGCACACGATGACTGCTAACTCAGCATCCTCTGCCCTCTTTGCCATGTCCATCTCAACAAAAAACCGACGAATGCGAGCAAGTTTTTCGGCATTCAACGGCGGCGTTTTGATCCTGACTCCACGACGCTTGTAGCCGAGCCTACTCAGCAGCCCTCCTACCGAACGGTTGGACGGCTGCTCTATGTTGCAAGTCCTGTGCATGCATTCTGCCACCGTGCGGCGAAAGACTTGACGACCGGCCTTGTGCTCGTCGTTGATGAACTCGCGAAGTTTATCTGCTTGTACTTCGGCGAGGCGGCGTCGCCCATCATCCTCCTTTACCGTATTGCCTCGCCCCGCGGCGGTGGTCTCGTACAACTGGCGGTGATCCCACCAGTGGTTGTTGACGCGCCTGACCTTGTCGTGGCCAATCCTGAAAGTCCGCGCGACCTGCCAGCATTGAGAGGTCCAGAGAAGAGAAAATATTGCAACCTCGTTTATGAATGAGATCAGTTCACTTGGACATCGTACAGCTGTGAGATATGGCACATTCAAGCCTGCTCGTCTGCTGTACAGCAGTAAAGTACTGCTGTGAAGTACTACTGTACAGCAGTACAATGTATTCCTGATGAATATGTGTGTGACATAGACTGGTGAGTCAAACATGTACCGAACGGCACACGCTCGCGCCCAACGTACATGCGACGAAAACGCACACACCACAAATGAGCACACTGCTGTTGTAAACAGCAACAACAGGGTGTACTGCACATATTCCGGAGGATACCATGGAACACTGGCAACCGTTATCCCTCCTTGATCAAGATGAAAATTTATAAAAGGCACCGCCCTGCTGCTGTGCCGCACCATCCGACCTTCACTGCTATGTACTAACCTGCAACACCGACTCATTCTCAGAGCGACCTTACTTGCGGAGGTTAAAGAGTAGCATGAGGACCATCCTTGACTGCAACTGGGTCCAGACCTCTCCCTTCTTCGGCTTCACCTCGTGCCCAGATGTGTCGATGTAGTCCAGGTCCTGAACCACCTTCTCCGCCGCATTAACAGCTGCGGCTTCGACGCGCTCATCCTCTTCTTGCTCACGCTTTTCCCGCTGTGTAGCGGCGCGCGCCGCTGCCTCCTCCTTCTTGGCGAACGCCGCCTCCTTCGCTCTGAGCGCTTGCTCCTTCGCTCTGAGCGCTTGCTCTCTCGGCGCCATCTCCGCCGCGGGCGCTGCGTCTGTCCAGGACCAAAGCATCTCTCGCCGCTGCCGTCTTGGCTCTCTTTCTCGCCTTTGTCTCGCGTCCACCGACACCGCCGGTTGGCTTGTTCCTGCCCTTCGGTTTTGTCATCGGCCGATTGCTGGGAGGCCCCTCTTCCAGCGTGCGGTAGTCGACACCTGCTGTTTTATTTTTATAGCTGGTCTGATGGCCCCGCGCGGCAAATCAAAGGGTTTCCAAAAAAAACTACTTGCGTTGCTAATTCTTCGTCAATTTTTTTTTTTCACCTCCCCACATAAAAAACCAGTCCAAAAGTACCTTGTCGTTATCTGATGAGAGCAAGACCAGGCTCATTTGGGCTGTGGTTGCCGTCTTTCATTTGATGTGTGGTAGGTCTGCTGCCCTAGCTTTACTTTGTATGTAAAGGCTTTGGACCATGTTGTTTGTTTCCTGCGATTGAAAAAAGAATTGCGACACACCTTGTTGAGAAAAAAGCATTTGCCGGAATAAAGCAACAATTTGTTCTCAATACTTCTCAAGAGTCTGCACAGGAAAGAGAAGGCAGTAAACACTACAGCAGTAGCAGTGTGTATCGTATTGTAGTGTAGACTACTGGACATTTAGTCTAGACTAGACAACAAGCGGCTGCAGCGTGCTGCTCTGCTGTAGGGTAGGCGCGAAGAAGCAGCCTTTCATCGATGAACGGATGGCTCGCTCTGAACGCACCTGTTTTCGTGATCCACGACCCCGAGATAGACGCTAACAAACGAACAACAGATGCTAGCACACTGGCATTATAGTGGTAACACTGTACATCGTTTGTGTGACATGATGTAGAAGAAGAGGACCCCGCGCAAAGAGAAAAATACACGCTCGCTCCCTTCTTTTCCGTTTGGAGTTTTTCGGGAGAGGACAAGAAGCAAGCGGGGATAGGAGGATATCATCATTCAATTCAGTATCGCCTCTCTCTGCATGAATGTATAGATACACGCCCAACCAGACGACCCCAGAACGAATTGGTGTCACTTCTTACCGCCAAAAATTTCCTACACCCACGCCGACCCCGTTCTCTGCAACCCACCGGAGGCCGGTACCGGCACCTTCGCCTCCTGCAAACAAAATACCGACAATAATCTCTTGCTGTTATTCATATCTCTCGCGCACGGGGGAATCGCTGCTACCCACTGCATCTGGTCGAAGAACTATTTATCGCCGAGACGCGTGTTGATGGGTGACACGAGAAATTGCCAGGGGGTAGGTGTGTTTCCAGGTCTGTGGGTCCAGATCTGTGACTACAGAGCTCTTGACCCTGTCTCCTTGCTCTAGGCAGCTGTACTTTCTGTATACCAGTTTGAATTTATGTATGCATGACCCCTTGCCTTGTTGCTGTCCCGTTGAGACGCGGAGAAGTACTCTTTATTCCTTTTTCAGATGACGCAAGGTGGGTTCCCCTGAGACGAGGAGCTGGTTTACGTGAAATCTCGCCTTGAATCCCCTCACGATAATGACATGAAACACACCATGGTTCCTTCTTTCAGGTAAAGCTCAAAGTGCTTTTTTAGAACTCCAATCGAAACCCGTGAACTGGTGTTCACGGTCGATATGTTTTTTGCCCCAACCGTCGTAGATTCGGTAGTCTCCAACTGTACATGCACATGTAACATTTGGTCATCTTCATGCCTCGGCATTTCTTTTTCTCGCCCCAAAGAGTCTTTTGTCGCGATTCCTTCTCAGGGACACCCAAGAGGCTCGTCGGTAATAACGCCCGTGTCCGGAGCTCGGCAGGCATCCGTGGCGCGTGGGTTGACGGCCAAAGTCGCGAAAAATGGCTCAAAATCCAGGGGACGCGTTCCGCTACGACAAAGCCTGCCGAACCAATTCTGAAAACCATAAAAAACGACAGTTTGAAATATTATATTTGCCTCTTTCATCTCTACATTATTTTATTCATTCGCTGTTTCTGCATCGCTGTGACTCTTCGTGTCATCTCAGTGGCCAACAGTACCTACGTCTGCTATTACGCAGCGGGCCAAGTGAGACGCTGCTGCTGCTGCATGCACTGCGGCCGTGTTGATTGAACACTGTTTTGTTTTTAGTGTTGTTTCGGACAATTTCGAATCTCATTGATTGATGGAAATCTGCCATCACCTGACGTATGTCAAACTCGAGATTCCTGGATTATTTGACTGGGTTCCTGGGGTTCCCGAGGATTTGAGTTTGAAATACCTCGCAGAGATTCCCGAACCACCGAACTATCACGCTGGATCTTCCATCCTTGATAAAAATTTAAAGTGGTGCTTTGGCCCGATTACAAATCTATCCAGGAAGGATCTTCAGGTTTTTTGCACCTCCGCCCGTGATGGAAGAGAAATCGCACGAGGGCACAACACACCCAAAAACACACCCGTGCCGAAACAGACCCCGGCTGCAACCACTATCAGCTACCTCAGTGCAAGCGATTCGTGTATAAAAAAGGCTCACGTTGCAGTGTATGTCGGGTGCGTCGCTCGCTCTACATACCTCTCTGTTGCAATACATCTCACCCACGACACAACCTACGCACAGGCGTGCGTATTACGCCATTTCGCTGACAACAGGTACAAGTTGGTCTCCCTCTACAACGACGTGCCGTGTGAGTGAGGTGTGGCGCAGTTGTATATGTATGCAAATGCACGCGCGGCAAGGTGCGCGCACGGGAGTCGGAGTACACGTCATTTTTTGTGGAATTCCAACCTGGAACAGTCAATATCTAAGCCCCCTCGCCCAAAGATGTTCGGGAGCGCAGTTTGACATTCAAATGCGATTTCCGCGGAGATTTCTGAACTATAGTTCGGGACAGAAATAGCCAAAGAAATACCAAGGAACCAGGAACACAAATTTGAAATCCGTCAATCAATCACCATCATCTTTGAGATAAGATTTTTTTCGCTGTGGCAAGCTGTGGTCCGCTCGAGCTGGCTCCAATGCGGAATAACTACAGTACGTGCACGATGCTTTGTACGGAATACGAGCGTTATGTTGCTGCCCATCCAACTATGGCACACAGCCTCTTCTCGGGCAGTGCGCATGTGGTCTTGCGTCACCCTCGGGAGGCTAGACACCCACGTCCCGAAGAGAGACCTTGTACATAAGTATGAAAGTCGGTATATCGACTACGTTGTACGTATACATATGATACAAGAGCAATGGGCATTATGCTTGATGAGGTAGGTCCAAGGTTTCATTTTTTGTTAAGGAACCTGTCCGTTGCATCTGACCGCCTGATCATCGCCCCCTCTCATCCCTCTCGCTTCCAACAGGAGTTTCGACGACGGCGATTGACCTTCGCTACTCAGAGGAACGTGTCATCCAACGTGTGCGCTCCTGAGGTAAAGGGTATGAAGAGAGTGCTCGTCGCGTTCATTTTGGTACCTCCCAAGCGCTAGGATCGAAATGTTTTCTTCGGTTTTCGTCAAGGAATAAGTTGGCGTCTTTCACTCCATTGCCCCAGGTGTCGGCCTTGCCCATATATCGTGCACTCGAACTGGGAGAGGAGAATGCCCATCAAGTTGCCCCTTTTCCGGCATCAATATTGGGAATATACTCCTGCCATGGCGCTGAACCTGGATGGGAAGGAGAAGAGGTGATGTTTTCGCTGTAATCACATCTGGACCTTGTTGTACAAATAAGTATGACTCTGTCTGTTCTGATCACCAATCATGAACGTAGCTCACGGCGCGGCATTCCGTGCATTCTGAAGATCTCTCACCGAACGGCGATCGACGAGATGGGAAAAGAGGCGGAGAGATGGCGCGGAGGTGCGCCAAATAACACAGAACATGATTTATTTCGATTCCGCACAGGGGTCGGTGAGATCGTACCGAGCCCCAAATCAAGATTTAGCTCTTTTTGAGCTGCCGTAACCGCGTATTCGTATCATGCGTACCTCTGACATGTGGCGACGGTGCCAGTTAAGCGCCACTCATTTTATTCATGTGCGGTGGAGGTTCGCGCGGGATGTGAGATGTTCATACCCAATTGGTATGAAAGTTGCAAACTGTATCAACCAAGCACACAGCAACAAGAAACCTAACCCATCTTACACATGGACATCTTGGGGTCGTTTCTGTCGATCTAAAAGAAGATAACGGAGTTTCTGCGCACATATACTGAGGCATTCTCCCCTTTTCTATCCGGGTCGGTTAAAAGAGCGAGGGCCAAAAAATACCTGCGTGTTCCTTCCAATGATCGGGAGATTTGACACAAGAATCGCGCAGGCGCACCGCGAGTGCTACAACATTACTGAGACCGCTAGCAAGACCTGCGAGACTCGAGTCTACAGTAGGCCTATTGAGAAGATAGATGAGCGGCAGAAGCGTGCAATCCCTTGTTTGTGCACACCAAGGCCTTGCGGGGAGCTGCCACTTTTTTTTTTTCACATTTGACGAAAACGGAAACAATACTATGAGTAAAGGAGTAACGTCAAGACCTCCCTCGAACGCGCTGAGTTGCTCGGTTCGGCTATCGTAGGTTGCATAAGTTATCACACCCCCTAGATCGAGTTTCAAAACTGGATACCTCGGCAGGGAAAGCAGTGTGTATCGGCGCCATCCGTGGCTGATCGTGGTGCAATTTTCGCGGGGGGAGGATGATGATGAATTGTCACGGGCTCTATTCGACCACCCCTCGAGGGTTCGGAGAATAAATCGTGGTAGTATCAGGGTTTCACCGGACGTTGCTGTCTTAGGTAAGGATTACATTCAAAACGCCACAGAGCGGGGATGGCCCGGAAATACCCCCCTATTGAACAACTTCTGATCGGACTGAAAATTTTAACGTAGGGTATAGCTGGGCAGAGAAATGCGAATCCGTCGCCAGGTTTTTCAAACCCATGTGGGGCACCGAGTTACAACTATGCCAAACGTCAAAACGGGGGGAATGGAAGGCTATCCCCTTCCCCCGCACCCTCAAATAACCGGCTCTGACGGCGAAGTTGTGGTGCTGGGCTAATTTTCGGGTGGGGATCACGAATCTTCAATCAGAACGGCCCCGTGATACGTTGTTTAAGGATCCATGCATTTCTAATTTCAATACTGCTCCCGTCAAACTCAGGTTTGTTCGGACAGCTAAGTGGCTCTATCCCCCCCGGACATCGGTCAAGCAGAACTGATTGCCGGGAGAACCTAGGAAAAACAATACCGGGAGAACGACGAAAATATGGTGCAGGGCTGTCCCTGGCTTTGTTTTTTGTCAACTTTTCAGACATCGGGTTTAGTGTTGGCAAGGCAACCCACAGCTTTTGTTTGATTTCCTCTGTCTTCAGTGTGAGAATGCGCATCAACCATGGAGAAACCCTATGCGTAGCAGCTATCGTTTTCCTCTTGAACAAATACATCATTGAGATAAATGAAATTTCCAATCGCCGTTGCTTCCGACCATCTCAACCGTTGAGTGCCATCCTACACCGAATGACATCACACACCTCACATAATCAACTCCAACCACCCATCTCATCTCCTGAAAAACACTTCGTAGAACTGCACTCCCCATCAGGTGCTCGCCTGCAAAGCGCAAGTCCACCGCTCCGTCCGCCACGTCGCGCACCCCGAAGCCCCGCGATACTTTGGCTGGTAACCCTCCGTGACTGCAGATTTCCAACCTCTGGATTTCACCGCTATGGACCAGAAAATGACGGCATAACGACCAATTATATGTTGCATCTTTTATTGTCGAGACTCGTTTTGCCGAATTTTTGTTCCCGCTTATGTAAACCAGAAACCGGGAAACGAAATTCCGGCTCCAGAGAGAGAAGTGACGCTTGACATTCAGCAGCACCTGGTTGTAGAACACGCTCAAGGGATCACACGACCACATTTTCCCCCCTGCTCTTGAAGGCGAAGCACATACGGCCTTAAGAGTATTCGTCCTGTTGCTCGATTTTTGTCCACAATATGCAAACAAGCGCATCCCATTCCAAGGTGTTGCCGTTGGAGGGCGAGTCCCCCCGTTTCGACTCTCATGGGCACAAAGTTGAAGAAATGATCGCTCAACAACATACTTCCTCTGTCCCATAACTCTGGTCGGTTGTGGGCGACAAGTTGTTCGGGTGCAACGGCGTTGAACCTGCCCCTTATAGTTAGGTTCGTTGGAAAGCTGACGCGTAGGCGATGCTGATGGAAAAAAATAATAAAGTTAGTCTTTGACGACAAAAATAGGTCCCCCAATATTGGCTGTGTAGTGTAGAACCCGGATATTGTTGTTAGTGTTGAGCCCCCAAGTGTCTTGATTTTAGTGTGGATTCACTGTTATACTGGTTTTGGTATGGGGGGACGCCACATGGATCGTTGACAGTAGCGACGGGGTAGGTTTCGGGTTCGGGATGATTCTTGGATTTCTTGTCTTGTGTTGTCCCCCCCACCCCCCATCGGTGTTTGCCATCGGCATTGGGTTTTCGTCGCTTGGCAACGAAGTTGTAAAACAAGCCAATTCACCTCGTGAACTCGGCAACCAGGTAAGCGTTTTGTTTTTTCCTCTGTTTTTTTTGGCGGTAACCATAATGATGGTCGAGTAGATCATGTTATGCGGGTCTGGAGAACCCTCACTCCGCGCAAGGGGGATGATTGCATTACGTTGTGTTAAAATGGTCAAACATCCTGGAGGCACGTACACAGTGCTTGTAACTGTTTATGGAAGTGAAAACACCAGAAAATATACACAGTCATACGCAGCTGTCATCCGTACGCACGGAAGTAAGCACAAGATGCCGAACACCCATAGCAGGATGGAGCGCACCCTTCATGCGACTTGCCGAATACCTCACGGCGCTTCGCGCTTGGTGATGTGAGAGCCTGGTCCGGTGAGAACCCGGCGTGCTCCGTCCCGGCTTTGTAGGGATGCGAGGTCAATGGTCTAACGACTACGGCATGCACGACTATGAGTACACCCCCCCCCCTCCGGTGTTTGCCCATCGGGATTGGGTTTTCGTCGCTTGGCAACGAAGTTGTAAAACAAGCCAATTCACCTCGTGAACTCGGCAACCAGGTAAGCGTTTTGTTTTTTCCTCTGTTTTTTTTGGCGGTAACCATAATGATGGTCGAGTAGATCATGTTATGCGGGTCTGGAGAACCCTCACTCCGCGCAAGGGGGATGATTGCATTACGTTGTGTTAAAATGGTCAAACATCCTGGAGGCACGTACACAGTGCTTGTAACTGTTTATGGAAGTGAAAACACCAGAAAATATACACAGTCATACGCAGCTGTCATCCGTACGCACGGAAGTAAGCACAAGATGCCGAACACCCATAGCAGGATGGAGCGCACCCTTCATGCGACTTGCCGAATACCTCACGGCGCTTCGCGCTTGGTGATGTGAGAGCCTGGTCCGGTGAAAACCCGGCGTGCTCCGTCCCGGCTTTGTAGGGATGCGAGGTCAATGGTCTAACGACTACGGCATGCACGACTATGGCTACACCCCCCTCCCCCCCCCTCTGGAAGCACTGGAAAGGGGGTAGATACGGCAATTTTCGGCCTGACTACTTCTTGGTCAGCCGCTAGCCCATGCAGGATAGTGCGCAAGAAAAAACAAAAATGTATTTTGACTCTAAAAACGCCGAAGATATCGAAAAAAGTATCGCCCAAGACATCGGACACCGTTAACGGTCTCGCCCAACTTGACCGACCAGACTTATGGGACAGAGCAAGTATAATATCATGGCCGAAAATACAGAGCACATGTTTTCTCAACAGTTCGTTGGTTCATGGCGCCTTTTTGGAGCGCACCGGAGAAACGATTAGACACGCCCACGAAGCTCATGAGGACTTCGACTACCCTGACCTGTAGCTCGAGTGCGAAACGCACACCCAGAGACTGAAAAAGGCAGCCGCGGCCAAACGGTGTCGACATTCGTTGCTTGGAAACGTGGGCACATGTGACATGTTGAAAATCCACTAAAACAACGGATGCCGAAAATCACGTGGCGAATATGAGTTTTGTTTCACTCGAGTCCCGTCGTCCACAGGCTGCCACAGGTAATCCAGAGCATGTGTGCTGCTACAGTAGCCTTGCTCACATTGATTCTCAGAAACTCTCAACCTTGCTCATCTTCGATAAATTGGTCCCGATGTGTACATGAGCGTGTTTTCGTATAAGCAACAGATTTGGGTGCTCGGCTGCCAAAATGGCGTCCGGCTCCAATTCAAGCTTTTCCTAACTTTGGTATCAATTTATCGAGGTCGAGTAACGTAAAGTGCTTCTGAGAATCAGTGTGAGTAGGGCTAGGCGAGCATATGCTCGAGATCGCTTCGGACGGCTTGTGGGCGGCGGCAGAACAATTAGAGTCAACGCCCAAGGCCGGCCTCTGATCCGATTGTTTCTTGGGTATTTTTTTCCCCTTCTCTCGTATGCATATGGTCCGAATCTGCTGCTGTGAGCATTGGGAGCACACACAAATGTATGTGCTATCGCTCCAACTGGTGGGCGATACTAGTGATCCCGATCTGCCAGCGTAGTGCTCGTACTCCTTTGCTGGTTGTGTGTCGTGTGTTGTGTGTCGTGCGCTCCGTACGCCGTGGTGTTGGTGACAAATGTAAGTGTGTTTTGCAGAAATTTGGTGGCTCAAGCCACCTATTTCAAGAGCAATGATTGGTTATTTAGAAATGGAGAAAAATTCTTCCGCTAACGATCAAGCACACAGTTTTTTTTGTTTGGAAATCGTTTTGACAAGAGATGCCGGCACACTGACGCTGTGGCACTACTCATCCACTCTACCATGTGCTGTTGTTGTATTTGGTGGTTTGGTGCGGAACGACTTAGTGTTGACAGACATCAAATCAGAGATGCTCTGTTGTGCAGAAGGCGGGATCTTTTCATTACACACGTCACAGGCGCGGATCTCAAGGCGGCGCCGCCCCTCGCTACCGCTTGTGCTGCTGTATTTGTCTGCTGCTGGCCTCCCTTTCCTTCGAGAAGATGGCGTCCTTCGCTGATATGCCTATATATTCAGATCGGCAGAGTACAGTCGAACCTTGGTTGAGGACACACCGGGCAAGTGTGCTTGACATTCTGGACACCACAACTTGACATGCCCGGGGCCAATGTAGAGACGACTAATGCGCGAGTAGACGCGCATTGGGCTCCAGTCGTGGTAGCACGAAGGTGAATGCAGAAAAGTCGAAGGCAAAATCTTTTTTTGGTGTCCATATTGCTAAGCAAAACTCCAACCAAGATGATACGTTGGAACACTTAGTGTGGTACGCGCTTACTTAGCATCGCCGCACACTACAAGCACTCCTGTGCGTATTTTCATATATTGCGACGCATTCCAGACATGTATAGGCCACCCCAAACACGGCGTTGGTTTAGAAACTCGAGACACCACGACTCAGTCCACATGTCGCGTAGAGGTGCCAACCGCTCCCCTCCATCCTGTGCTCGCCGCTTGACTTAAGTGTCGTAAGTGAACGAGTGCACAACTGGATTTCGCGGCACTCTCCCACCCTTTCTGTTCGCGTACAAGTAGGAGCCAACCTTCTCTAGGCTGGTGCGAATTCGACCTCTGCCATCGAAGATGTGATGCATGGCTCTGGCCTACCTCCTCCATCTTAATCTTCGGAGGGGCCATCGTCAACCTCTAAGTTTGCCAGATTGTTCTCCACAATAGCCAGTTCCATAACTACCTCCTCTTCCAACACGCTAGGGTTCTACGGAAAGTCATGTCCTATTTGCCTCACGCACTTCTACACCAGTGAGGTCTGGGTTTCTCTCAACAACCAAACAAATTACCTTCTCCTGCTGCGTATCAACTCCCAGGTGTGTACTTGGATACAACGCGTGTGTGCCTTTCGTCGTGTACCAGTTAGGATTCACTACAATCGACTACTACTCGTTGCTGCTGCTACTGCCCTTCATGAAGGATGCTCTACAACATGGCTTGAGACACGCTGCAAACGGTCTCGACAACACTCCTAGACACACACCGTTCGAAGAAAAACAGGGAATTCTACCTACATTGACTGCAACTGCTGTGCTGATCGCCGCCTGTTCATTTTCCTCGATGATACATTATACACAAGAAAGACAAAACTCCATTGATGTAAATCAGTATCACTCTTAACCTACTATCCTATTTAACCCCCTCCCCCCCCCCCC